>VDFB02321833.1:0-146709 GCA_007258455.2 Sequoia sempervirens
TATAATCTTTTTTAAAAACCATTATTATAATCTTTTTTTAAAAACCATTATTATAATCTTTTTTAAAAACCATTATTATAATTTTTTTTAAAAACCATTATTATAATGTTTATTAATTTAATATCCAATATGATAAATATATTAAAAACATTATTATGAATATATTAAAAAAAATTATTATAATATATAAAATAAAAATATTGGTCGGCCTTGGACCTAAAGAAATTAAAAAAATTGACCTAAAAAAAATGGATATCTGTTTCAGTCTGGTATTAGGTTTGACACTATGTACTTTCTGTTGGCAACTCAAGGGCAGACAACTGAGAGGGGGGTGAATCAGTTGTCATAGAATTTCAAACTTATTCAACTTATTAACCTTATTCTCAGATCTGATCATTAATCATTAAAGTATAAATGAACAACACATCAGAAGCACACATAACACCAAGATTTTTATGTGGAAACCCTGTTAGGGGAAAAACCACGGTGGAGGTCAGTCCACAAGATTATAACTTGTTAAAAGTATAAGGAAATATGAATGGGGAATGCATTACTTATCTCGTGCACACCGCCCAGAGCTCACCGCCAACAATTGCCAAAGGAAATATCAATCACACGTAAAGGTTCCGATTACATCCAATGATTGAACCCAGAAAACAAAGCATCTCGCTATCATTCATTACGCTCGTTAACATGAACACTTCTTCACTCTACTTCACTCTTCTTCACTCTTTGTTCTACCTTTGAATGATCTGAACAATATTCACACATAGGACTCGCACACTTCACACTTGCACACTTCTAAATGATAAAATAATCACTCTTATATATCCGCAACAAGAAATTACATCGCTATAAGTCGGCTTCAACAAAAGAATAAAATGAATACAAACAGTCGGCTCAGATCAATAAAGATTATTCATGTGAATCAACCAAGGTTAGCCACAACATAGTGAAGACCGAAAACAACATCCTCAAACATGAACCACTTCAATTAATTACTCCTCAAAGATCCACAACACGCTTCAACACCTTGTCGGCCAAGAACATGAAAAACGTGAACACACAAGAGAAAATCTAGGATCGCAAGCACAACGATCAATGCGGACGTGCAACACAAATAGAGCATGAACTAGAAACATCCACAAGCACCATGAAACACCAAAGAAGCATCTACAACAACTTAACTTACTAAAATTGCATGATATTCATTCAAGAACACAAACAGAAGTAACAGAAAAACTGTCATAATACAAATCTTCATAACTTGATCAAATCTTCACACGGATCTCTGAAACTCGACGTGGATAAACTAGATATACTCAACAAGAAACCCTTTAGTCCACAACCTATGAATAGCAACGTACTGAGTTCACCGACAGAAAGAACTTCACTTTACTAACAACTTGTAGCACTTCTTATTACAATTTTCTCAATATCCTCGACATATATAGCTTTTAATGCAACAATGCTAATAGTGTTGACATCAATGACAACCACATATTAGCAACACAACCACAACATCCAACACTTTCCATCCAAGCCTACAAAAAGTCAAAGCGGAATCTCGCATTTTTGGGCGAGTTAAAAATGCTTCTTCTTTTTTCACTTCGCCACCTTTTAGACCCCCATGATCTTGCACAAACCCATAGATTGATGATGGATGGCTAAGATTGGATGAGGATTAGGATTTGGCTCAAAGATGTAGTCATGTGACAAGTGTCGCATGAGGCATAGGATCTAGGTTTAAGGTTGGGAAAAGGATAAAAATCCTTATGTGAATGGCTAGGATTAAGAGGTGGGATTGAAATGAGTGGATAAGATGAAAAGTTAGTTTGACTTTTGGGAAGGTGTCTAGGTTCAATGAATCTAGACAAGGAATTAGTTAGACATGTGAAGGGGGCACTTGTCACATGATGGAAATTTTAGATTATAATCCATGTGAATAGGTTTAAAGGCTAGTATTAGATGGATAAGGATAAAGGATAAATTGAAATAATTTAAATAAATAAAATATTTATTTAATTAATGGAATCATGTGGGGAAAAATAATTAAATAAATATTAATGTGTGAGGGGGGAAAACCATAGATGCAAACAAGATTAAATGCGATTGAAATCAGAATCTAATCTAAGATCAAACACATAAATCTAGATTTAATCCTACACTTACCAAATGAACAATTTATAAAACTAAATTCAAACACATGAAAATGGCATATATAAGCAATTCAATTCAAATATGAAATTATTACCCATCTTGTATCGAAGTGTGTTCACCTAATGTTGGATTGTCTGTATCACTGTGAAGCCTCCATAGTTCGTGTGCAAAAGCTTGAAGAATGATGTTGATGTTGGTTGATCGAAGAAATGTTGAAGCTCTAAAGGTGGTTGTGAATGCCGGCAGTACTTCGTTGTGCAAATGATGTTGACTCTTTGATCCCTTTTTTTGTGAGGAAAGAGGTTTTTTATATAGAAAATGAGATTTGAAAGAGACAATCAGGATTAAACAATGTTAAATCAAGATCGACGATCGAAAGGTGTTGAGAGGATTTAGACATGAATAGATTGTGCAAAGTTGATTGCATAATTTGTGTGATTGAGAAATAGATTGAATAATTAGTGTGATTAAGAAATAGATTATCATGAGAGATGGGTTCTTGTTGAACCACTACTCATGAAACATGGGTCAATGAGTTTGACTCGAAACTACACGGTTGAATCCTGATAGCAATATCATAGATTGGTTAGTCGGGAATTAGATTTTTCTATCAGGAAATCGTAATTTGCTCAATCAGAAATAGATTGATCTGTAGGATTAGATTGAGAAATCAGGGGATCGTAATTTACTCAATCAGGAAAGTGGTTGGAAAAGATTAATTAATTGATTTAATTCATTCATTCATTTTGGAGTTGAACATGCAAATCAAGTTTGAATTTTGCAAAAAAAGTTGCATTAATTTGATTTTATTTTTGATAAATTATTTGAATAGTTTGATTTAATTATTCAAATTTTGGAGGGAAAGTGTCGTAATTAAATTATTATGATTTAATAATTCAATTAACTTAGGGGAATAAGGTGATTTAGTGACGTAATTAAATATTTGGTGTTATTTAACTAATCAGGATGAAATAAAGTGAGATTAGGACTTTATTAAATAAATGTAATTTATATAATTGGTCGAAATGAAGAAACATGAATTAATCAAATAATGTCATTTTATTTAATTAATAGTAGAAATAGGGTTTTCAAGACTTTATTAAATAAATGGAATTTATTTAATTTGTCAAAAATGATGAAAAAGTGAATTAATTAAATAATGTTGTATTATTCAATTAATAGAGGAAATTAGGGTTTTGGATGTTGTTGTGATGTTTTGAGATGTTTTGAGACGTTCCAGGATGTTTTCAAGATGTTGCGGGATGTTTCGGGATGTTGCAGGATGTTGTTCGATGTTGTTTAGGGTGTGATAGGTGTTAGGTCAATTTTACATGTCTACATTTTCCCCCTCTTTGATACAAAGTACTGGTTGCTTTGTTTCAAAGATTTTGTTTTTAAGATCAATTTTTAAAAAAAAAAATTATGCCCCACTGTGCCTCGGTGTTCAGCGGAATGATGGTAGGACTTTGTGATGCCCCCTCAAGAGGTTGGTTGAAAAAGTCAAGTTTGAGGTCAAGCTCATGACACCAATGAAAAATTTAACTATACAAAAACTGAAAACCACCTACACCATTGCAAAAATCATGAAATTCTACCCCATTTAAAAAAAAAGCATTGAAAAATACTTCTATATGACCAAGATATGGTTGTTTGAAGATAGGGTAAAAAAAAGTCCTGATTACTAGTCAATAGCAAAGTTTTGATTATTTTAGAGCATCTGCATCATTTTCCTTGCATTTGCTAGGTTAGAAGCTCACACTTGACATCAAAACCCTCGCCCTTGCTTTAAATCCTCGCCTTTGACCTAAAACCTTGCATTTGTTTCATGTAGTTGCTCCAAAACCTCACGTTTGCTCTAAAACCTTTCATTTGATTGTTGTTTTGACTGTTTCCTCGCACTTGCAAAAGATCCTCACCCTTGCCATAAATTCTTGCATTTGATTTTCACACCCTTGCTCTGGAACCTCACCCTTGCTTTAAACCCTCTCTTTTGTTTGTTGTTTTCTGAGCATCTGCTCTAAATCTTTGCATTTGACTTAAACCCTTGCATTTGAAAGTAGCATTTGCTCTAAACCTGTGCACTTGCTCTAAATATTTGTATTTGACTTAAACCCTTGCATTTTCAAGTAGCATTTGCTCTGGTTTCTTTTGCATTTGCTAAATCTTGCTAGCATTTGCCTATTCTTGCTCACTTTTGCCTGTTTGCAACCCTAAGTCTCATTTTTCATCATTTTTGTGTCGTTTTGCGTTTAGAGTGAAACCCTAACATCGTGAGTTAAAATGATTGTAGGTGGTCATTATGTTAGACAGCTAGATCCAAATGGTGGTCCATAGCCTAGTCTATAGAGTGTTTCCCTTTTTTTTGGCCAGTGTACTTGATCTTTATTATGTTGTTGTTCAAAGACATATTGCAGACATGATTTTTGTATATATATTCACTGGCCCAGTCGAGGCCTCGTATATATATTATGATTTTGTATTACCCTATCACACTTGTTTATATGATGATGATGATGTACTTATGACATTCTTCATTTTTTTATGATGATATATATGAGATATACCTTCTTCGATTCAACTTCATTTTATGCCTCATGGATGATGATGTATGCATATGATATGGATGGATGGATCATACTTTTTATCAAATGATGTTTTATTATGGATGATCAATATACCGTTGTGATATATGTTGTTTATATGGTGTTGATATATGATGGATGTATGCCCTATACATGATACATCATGTTTTTATTGGTTTATTATCATCGTGATATGTATTGAAGACATTTGTGGATGCATTATGGATATGGTGCTAATTATTTTGCTATGCAGGATGGATGTTAGTTAGAAGAAATATTTGATGATAGATAGAAATGTGATGTTGTTAGTAGTTGATGAGTTGATTTCACTCTATTTGGAGGCTTCGCAGTTTTTGAAAAATACTGTTTGATGTAGCAAATAGATATGATGCACCAAGGTATTAATGACCAAGGTGACTTTGTACTATTGTGTGGACTTTGACTCTACAAACAAAGAGTATTTTTGTTCATATCAGACATACGGAAACTTTGTTTAAAATATATGGGTGGGTTGTGTTAAAACTTTTCGGACCTCTTACACAGAGAGGTATGAAATACCTATCATGCAATTGCTACACAAATTTCAGACCTTTTATATAGAGAGGTATGAAAAAAACTAACATGCAACTGCTACACGAATTTCGAACCATTTACACAAAGAGGTATGAAATACCTAACATGCAACTGCTACATGAATTATTTCGACACAACTTTCATGCACTCAATAAAGCAAGTATTCACCATGATAGTATCACAAAAACATCTTATAAACAACAAACCAAAATGACACTTAATTGCCCCCATTCCTTCTTCTCTAAATCCTTATGGACATCCTCGAGAGATCCTTGGAATGAGTCAATAAAATAAATCAAAAAAATAAGACTATAAAAAGATAAAACAATGTTGCAGTATCACTTGCCATATCTGTTTGGGGTGGGGCTATTATCCGGTGTTGATCATGTCTATCGTAGGAACGGATCCGTAAAGACATGTCTCAGGATATTGTTGGTGAATTTGTCAAAAAGATAGGTAGTTGATACTTTGGCATTGTTTTTGTCTGTTTGTAATCAAATCTTTGTGATTGTTTGCTTGAAGGTTCTAGCTTTTGATGTTTGCTTTGTTTGTTTATTTGTTTTTTTCAAAAGGGTGAGGTCGACAATTTGTTTATTATGGGTGAACAGTTTATTGCGGATTGTGATGACGAGATGGGTCTTTTTGATTTTCTAAGTTTTATGAGGTTGTTTTTCTTGTTTTCAGGAGACTAACCTAGGGCCTCGGGGGCTCATCAAAGATAAGTCTTGCCTACGTTATACACGCAGAAGCTTGTAGTTCGCTTGGTTTGAATTTTTTTGACCTTTTATGTTTTGTGAATGTTTTTGGATTTTGTATGTTTTGACTAAGTTGAAATAAAGCATGATGGAAACCTAAGGGGACTGACCTAGATTCTCGGGGGCTATTGAACCTTGTCTACGTTGTACACACAAGGACCACGTAGTTCGACTGTTTGACTCAAAGCATAAACTATTTTTGGGTAAACAATATTGATATTCTACTTTTGTGTTTAGAGAATACATATGTTGTGGGAAATCTACTTGAACTAACTGTGAGGCTCAAGCAAATGTTGATATCTTTGACTGTTTGAGTGAAGGAATAACCTAACGATGTTGTTTTGTTTTTGTTTTTTTTCAAATATTTTTGATTTTTTTGTTGTTTTATGACCATGCTAAGGCATTCAAAGATCTAACCCACCACTAGCTTTAGAAAGTTGCCCCCAGTTGGAGACAAGACTACTTTCCTAAATTAGTAACAAGTCATGGTTGGACACATGTTTATTGTGAAATGGATGGGTGGATGATTTAGATAGTACTGATAGGTAATGATGTTAGTCTTATTCAAACATAACGCTTGTTTGTCAGGTTTTCACTATGGTACCTGTTCTAGGAGTGCCACAAAATGGTTTTCACTAAAAGAACGTTTTATTTCTCTTTACTATTTTTCTTTCTTTTTTTAATTTTTTGTATTTATCCTTCTTTTCATTTTTTTGGATTTTTACTCTCTTGCCAAGGGTGTAAGATATTGAAATCATGGATTGATATTTCACTTTGTTTTTCTAGAGGATATGTTGCAGAAAAGTCTACTTGAACTAGTTGTGAGGTTCAAGCAACTGTTGATATCTTAGAATTTTTTAGTGAAGGAATAATCCACATTGTTGGTATCTTTGAAGGTTACCTTGGTAGTGCATTGGTGGTACACCTTGTTGTCAGGATGAATTGTTTTGAAGATTACCCTAATAGTGCTAAGATATTGACAACTTGGATTGATATTTCAATGTGTTTTTCTAGAGGATATGTTGCAGAAAAGCTTACTTGAACTAGCTGTGAGGTTCAAGCAACTGTTGATATCTTAGAATTTTTGAGTGAAGGAATAATCCACGTTGTTGGTATCTTTGAAGGTTACCTTGGTAGTGTGTTGGTGGTACACCTTGTTGTTGGGACAAACTGTTTTGAAGGCTACTCTGGTGGTGTGTTGGTGGGATACCTTGTTGATGGGACGAATTAGGAAGGGTACCATGTGGCACACCTTGTTGTTTGGATAATGTGTTGAACACAACGTGAGCTAGAAGACATAGATCAAGATTTATTCTGAAGCAAGATGTAAGTGTTTTCCCCCCAATGTCTAGCAATGTAGGTGATGGATTAGCTTGTGATAAGATAACATGTTTGGATAGAGTATGCCCCTTTGGACAATGCCTCATGGCTCAGATAATGCTAGATATGATAGGATAAATGATAGTGACCCATGTCAATATGTTTTCCATAAGCAAGTGTAAAGTGTACACCAAACATTTGTCAAGATCAAGATAAGTTGGATTTGGATAAAAATGGATTTGATTTATTATGGATCAACTAAGATGCTTCCACCTGAAATAGCGCACATATATGCTTGATTCTACACATGACGCCTATTTTCCAGGTTTTCACCATGGTACTTGTCCAAAGTGCCACCATAGTGGTTTTCACTAGAGGATGATTTTTCTCTTGACTATTTTCTTAATTTTTTTGTTTTTTAATTGATTTTTGATGTCACACAAAACACCTGTTTACTAGGTTTTCATCATGGTGACAATTTTTTTGCTCATGTTGAACCATCTAGTGGTGCTTATGTAGATTTTGTTGGTGATGATATGGTTGTTGTTGTTGTCATGACATGCCAACAATATCCTGCTTGGAGGAGTTGTTTTGCTAGGATACGAGCACTTGAATGTAACCCCTAATAATTCTTATCTTCCTTGTCGATACCAGAGTTAACCTTACCTTGATGTGCACATCGCGATAGAGTGCCTTTAGAATCCTTATGATATTTAGATATTCTACCAACACATGGTCAATGTGAGATTTGGATATCATGGATGGCGAAATGCATTGAGGGATATGATATTTAGATGGATTGGTTAGTAGTTTGGAACCTTTTATTCTCCAAACTTGGGATGATGAGAAACGATGGGTGGATATGGAGATTCGATTGGGACCAACGTCTTGATATACCTTGTAGGTCACTCTTGAAGCTTTCTTCTGTATTGCTAGAATTTTTTTATGGATGAACTTCCCTTTTTGATTTTTCCCCATAGTTTCTTTGACTGATGGAGTTTGATAGGGATGATTTTCTTTCTTTTTCTTTTGTATCCATTCGAATTTTTCTTGTCCATTTTGTTTTTTTGATTCTTTTGCTTCAACAACTTTTTCCTTTCTTTGATATAGCTTTTTATTTTGTTGGTCCCATTCCGAGGGTTGAAATATGTGTGGATGATGATTCATGACATGGCTAGTTGTAGCATTGGTAGCAATTTTATCATAAGGACTCTTCATGCTCTCTATGTTGATGCTTGCATTAGATAAAGTTTCCCCTAGTATTATAGAGGTATTCCTGATATGTTTAGATACCTTAATTGTTGAATAACTAAGACCTTGATGTTTAGGATTGCCAATAATCTGCATTGGTTCTAAGATACCCTATTCATGTAGGCCTAATCCTTTGTCTTGATAATGAATCCGTTGAAAAAATTTATTTGGAGTAGGATATGTCTTACCTTGGAGAGAAGGTGCTAATCCTTCTCTGCTATGTTGGGGATCTTCAAATGTGATAGCTTCTTTACTAGTAGGATCCTTCATATGTGGGATAACTTCCTGATCAATATTTTTAACTTGATCCTATGAAATATCATATTTTTATGGCTCTTCAAGATATATTGGTGCTTCTTTGAGTGTTGTATACCCAGTGCTCTATTGCTCAGGATTGTCCATTATCTTTGTTGATTTTAAGATATTATGCTCCATATTGTCATGCTTGATGTCTTCAATCTTCCTAGAGGATGTTTCTAATTTTAATGCTTCTTCTTGATTAATTTCTGATACGTCTATAGATTTTTCCATGCTTTGATCATGTGTAAAGATGTTAAGAGTAGGTGACTCTTATTCCTTGGTAATTTCATCAAGAGTATGAGACTCTTGTTTTGGATGAAGATCATCTACATGTCCATTAGGAGTAAGCATCTCATGGGTAGATGTATGTGTGCTTGGCATATGGATGTGTTCTTCTTTTGGAAAACCTTGGATGTCTTGGAAGACATCTACCAAGTCACTGTAGTATTTTGATGATATGGATTCTTGATCTTGACTTTGTGTGGTATTACCCTCGATATGCTTTCGTTCACATTCTTGACATGGATCAATTTCAAAGAAGGGATTGCTTGTAAAGGATCCTTGGATTTCCTCAAATTGTGGACACATGGGTGATAGCTCTTGGCTTAGATTTTTTGCATTGGGTATAAGTGTTGGATTAAGAGTCTCTTGATCATCAGTATGTGTTGTCATCAGATTGGATGATGTTAATATATGTTGGACTAGATCATTCCTAGACTTGGGTGATTGATTTTGGTCATGCTTGGGATTAAATTCTTGATGTATGTCCTCTTGCTCACTAGATGATGTAGAGACATTGTCAATGTGATTAGTGATAGATAGCTCTTGATCTTTGTTTTCAACTTTTGAGGTTGAGGCATTGTCATTGTTGTCATTAGTATTTGAGCCTTGAACGTCATTTTCAATAGCTACTGCTCCTTGATCAATAAGGTCTTGGATGAGATTTTTGAGTGTAACACATTCTAATGTATCATGACCTTTGATTTTGTGGAACTCACATCATTCATATAATCTATACCCAAGGGGTTTAAAGTTTGGTTCACCATAAGTTGGACTATCATTGATTTTGATAAGGTCTTGTTGTACTAGTTTGTGCATGATTACCTCTAAAGTCTCTCCCAAAGGGGTGAATTTCCTTATTGGTTGATCGCATTGCCTCTGTTGCCCTCCCTAATTTGTCTACTCCTGATTTTGTTGTTGGTTGTTCAATGGATTGTTTTGGTAACCGAGTTGATTGTTATTTTGTAACTGTAAGGTTATATCGTCAATAGGTGTGGTCCTTTGGTTTGGAAGGATGTTATAACCTTGTTGTCCGATGATGTTTGCTCGATCATAGGTGGGTTTTTGTGAAGGCATGAGCCCTTGATAACCATGTTTTGTATAAGGAGGGTTAAGTCCTTTTTATGTGTTATAGTTACCTTGAGGGTGGGGTGCACCTTGATAATGAACTTGAGGAATCCTTTGATCTTGAGTTTGAGGTACACCTTGGCATTGTGGAACTCCTTGATATTGCGGATATTGGAAGTGTTGTTGATGTGTATATTGAGGTGTTTGTGGAATGATGTCTATTTTTTGTGGATATGTAATGTTCTGACGTTGCATGGCATTGGCGACGTCAGATTTTGATTTCATTTAAGTTCCTCAAGATCTCTCTCAATTTTATTTAGGGCGATTTGATGTTTTGGACTTATTCCTTGATGGTGATTTTGAAAACCCTTGATGTTGTTTCCCTACTTGATGTTGTGACCCTTTATAAGAGTGATTTGGGTAATAGATCGACATGTTTTGGGGATGTTTTGATACTCAATACCCTATCATAAGGTCACTTGGTTTGTATCCTCATGGGTCCCTTCCATCATTTGTGGTGTTTGTTGGTGGGATGCTATCACTAATTTTGTCTGCTTCCATTTTTCTTGTGTTGTGATCTTGTAGTTGCCATAAATAAGTGTCAAGCTCTTGTGACTGTTTTCATAACTCCTAATCAGGGTAATAGATTTGGTCTATTGGTGCAAAGCATAGATAGAAAAATTCTAGTCTACTTTAGCGGGTGCGATATCTTCTCTGGATGAAGCCTTTGGCGAACTTTTTTGTAGGGTGGTTCTTTGGAAGGTGGAGTATGGATTTCTACTTAAGGATTTTTCTCTTTCCGGACCTAAGGATCTTTTGCTTGCCAAAAAGCATGAGGGATGTATATCTATTGCCACACAGGTGGTGGTAACATGGGTCTTTCAGCTGCTATGTTTTCTTTTTCTTCCTCTTCGTCTAAGATTTGTGCTACATTTTTCCACTAGTTGGGTGTTTTGTTTTTCTCAAATATGAAGGTTCTTAAACTACTAATGACATTAGTTTGTTCACCTTCAATGTGTGTGAGACTAGGTTGGAGGATTCGTGCCACAAGGTTCAATTGTTGAACTGGGGCAGTCGGTCGCCAGATGGTCATAAAGTGTAATGGTGTTTGAGATGGTTGCTATGAAGCTCAAGAACCTAAGGTTTGAGTGTTATTTTGGAATGGTGCTACTTTTCAGAAATAAAAATGTTGAAGGACTAGTGTCGATATTTCACTTCCTTGTCTAGAGGATATGTTGCGGAAAAGCTTACTTGAACTATCTGTGAGTTCCAAGTAACTGTTGATATCATAGATGTCTGAGTGAAGGAATGATCCTAGTGGTTTTGTTTAATTTTGATTTCTATTAAGTAGGATGGAAATAATGAATGAGGGACTATATGATTTATCTGATTTTCCAATTTTGTTGATCTAGCAATAATCCTATAAGCAGCTTCGATTTGTTTTCCCCAATTGTCAGCAAAATAAAGTAATAGCACTAGTTTATGAGCAAAATGCACAAGACTATGAGAAAAAGTGGTCATATTTATCAAGTGTGGCCAAAAATGTGTCAAGTGCTCGGGTTTCAAAGAAGCAAGTGTGATGTGCAATGGCAAGTGCAACTGCTATGTGTTTCTTTCAAATGCAATAACCACTCAGGAAAAAGCGAGTTTCTTGGGAAAATACAAGCATCTTAGTGTCAAGTGCACTGGTTTCTCAGAAGCAAATGCAAGGAAATAAAAGCAAGTGTGCGGGTCCCGTAGCAATTGTTCAATTTATGTCATCCAATTGATTTTCATCAATGGATTTTCCGAGACAGAGAGCAAATGTAATGAATTTTTGGCAACTGCTCAAAAAATGTGACAAATGCACTGGAATTTTGTGCAAATGCAATGAATTTTTTGGCAAGTGCTCAAAAAAATGTGAGAGCAAATGCAACTGATTTTTTGAGCAATCTTTCTCTGGATTTTTGCAAGTTTAAAGTTGGTTTTTTATCTCAATTTCTCTGTGTTTGGAGTATGGAAAGTGATACAACAACACTTGGTTTGACTCAAAAAGCATGGACTTTTGTGACCTTCATGTCTATAGCTTTAGTTGTGAAATCACGATATCTAAGCCATAGTTCCCAAACGTTTACTTTGATTCAATGCAACCTGAAATTGAAGCCTAAATATTTGGAAACCTTTAAGGAAAATCCTTTCAAGGAGTGCAAACATAGGGCTTCTTTCACGAGTATACACTAAGTCAAAGGGTTCGTGATTCAACCATCATGTTCAGTGTTTTTTTGGATATGTTCTTTTTAAATCAAGCACAAAATTTGATGTCAAGATTGTTTTGAATGTATTTGGCAATTTTAACATAAACAATCATTTACAACCCTATTGGATAGAAACCATTCTTTTAGGTAGGCTTGCCTCATGCTCCGAAGAGATGATTTTACATGCAACTTATGGTGCACGCATGTAGTCGTACTTGGCAAGTAACTTCTCGGAAGTAAATTTCAATCCACCACTTTCAAAGAATGTTTTTGGATAAAGAGGTAGCTTCTAAAACAATTTGGCTCTTAGTAATGTTCTGGGGATATTATTTTTGGGCCCCTATACCTACAGCGTTTTGTTCAATTAAGAATCTCCCATCCCTTACAGGTTTTTATGCATCACAAGGATACTGAGGGGAATATGTTGGCATAGGCCAGCAACACCCAGCGGGATGATGAACTTTCCTCACACCCACAACTTATTTATATAGCGGTCCAGAACGAAAGTACCGCTTGGGTCACATATGAGTTCTCCAACGCAGGATATTTCTCAATAGGCAAGCCCTCTAAAAAGGTATGCTTGAAAAGAAAAGTGCAAATATCAAGACGTTTTTGCTCACCCAAGATCGCCAAAAGGTGCGAGTGGAGAAGACAACCATCTAGCTTGCAAAACACTGAATGCACAACAAACACTTCATAGCAATTTGATTCTTTTTAAGCACCTCAAGCGATGCTATCCCCAAAAATATGTGAATAAAACGAAACAACTTGTTCTTTTTATTTGCACCAATATGAAGTATTCACGATATCATTAACTTAAGATAGCAATGGTGCAAGACCGAAAGAATAACTTGTTCACTTTTAAACCCAAATCTGAGTGTTTCTAAGAAATCAATCCTGGTTTTTAACTTGGTTAACAAAAGTGAAAACGAGTGTGCGTCAACAAAAAGAAATCGTTTCACATTCTTTTTATGCACCAAAATCAAAGTTCCTAATTATGAAAACTTGGAAAGAATTCATTTTTAGAGCACCTTAATTGAAATGTTTTGTTCTTTTTAAAGCACCAAATGGAAATTCCCAACTTAAAAAACTTGAAATGGTTCATTTTTAAGAGCACCAAAATGAAAGATTCATTTGTGTTGTTCTTTTTAAAGCACCAAATAAAGGTTCCTAATTTAAGAAAGCACGGAAATGGTTCAATTTTTAATAACACCAAAGCGAAGTGTGCATTTGTCTTGTTCTGTCTTGTTCTTTTTAAAGCGCCAAATAATGATTCCTACCTTAAGAAAGCTTGAAATAGTTCATTTTAAGAGCACTAAAATAAAGTTTGTTTGTTCTTTTTATGCACCAAAAAAAAAAATTCCTAAATTATGAAAACTTGGTAGATCTAGAATGCTTTGACTGTTCGTCTTCCCTACAGAAAACAAGTTAATGTATTTCAAACCCTACATGCAAACACGTTAGCACCTGTTACACATTCAAAAATAGGCATACGTTAGCAAAAAATCAATTACAAAAGTGCAAATCTTGTGCACGGGTATGTCAAAGCAAATGCTCAGGAATCACAGTCAAATACGCCCCTATCATAATCAAATGCTTAGGTTTTAGAGCAAGTGTGCCCCTGTCATCAGTCAAATGCTCAAGTTTGAGAGCAAGTGCGCCCCTGTCAGAATCAAATGCTCAGACAATTGTCAAATGTGCAGTTCTTAGTGTCAGATGCTCGGTTTTCAGAGTCAAGTGCACGGTTTCCTTGACAGGAAATTACAAAAGTTTTTGGGACAATGCGTGAAGACTTCTTCAAATGCGATTCCAGGACCTACAACTTCAAAAATGGCTCATAGAAACATTAGTGTATGGGACAAGGGTCCCACCAGGCGTACCAAAATTTGTGGGGGAAAACTATAGATGCAAACAAAATTAAATGTGATTGAAATCAAAATCTAATCTAAGATCAAACACATAAATATATATTTAATCCTACACTTACCAAATGAACAATTTATAAAACTGAATTCAAACACATGAAAATGACATATATAAGCAATTGAATTCAAATATGAAATTGTTCCCCATCTCGTATCGAAGTGTGTTCCCCTGATGTTGGATTGTCTATATCACTGCGAAGCCTCCATAGTTCCCATGCAAAAGCTTTAAGAACGATGTTGATGTTGGTTGATCGAAGAAATGTTGAAGCTCTAATAGTGGTTGTGAATGCCGACAGTACTTCGTTGTGCAAATTATGTTGATTCTTCAATCCCTTTTTTGTGAGAAAAAGAGGTTTGTTATATAGAAAATGAGATTTGAAACAAGCGATCGAGATTAAACAATGTTAAATCAAGATTGACGGTCGAAAGGTGTTGAGAGGATTTAGACATGAATAGATTGTGCAAATTTGATTGCACAATTTTGTGTGATTTAGAAATAGATTGAATAATTAGTGTGATTGAGAAATAGATTGTTTAGTCAAGAATTAGATTTATCTATCATGAAATTGTAATTTTCTCAATCGGAAATAGATTGATCTATTAGGGTTAGATTGAGAAATCAGGGGATCGTAATTTACTCAATTAGGAAAGTGGTTGGAAAAGATTAATTAATTCATTTTGGAGTTGAATGTGAAAATAAAGTTTTACTTTTGCAAAAAAAGTTTCATAGTTTGATTTGATTTTTGATAAATGATTTGAATAGTTCGATTTAATTATTCAAATTTTGGAGGGAAAGTGTCGTAATTAAATTATTATGATTTAATAATTCAATTAACTTAGGGGAATAAGGTGATTTAGCGACGTAATTAAATATTTGGTGTTTTGATTAGAGGTAAAAGACGGGTTTTGAAGGGGCCCGGAACCCTTTACAAAAAGGAACAGCTAAAACAAAAAGGGAACAACATTAAACAACCATTAGCCCAAAGTCAGCAAAACACCAGCCAAAAAATAGCTAGAAATTGGCAAACACCACTACCTATTGTTCAGAATTTCAACAGCTTCCATCCTACTAGCAGCAAGCTTCTATCCCTTAACCCCAGTATCAGAAACCTCAATACCTGAGGCCCCAGCCTGATTTTTCAATCTATTTCTAGTCCTAACCCCAGGCCCACCAGTTTTTACCTCACAACTCAAAACAGAACCTTTAGCAGCACCCTTAATAGTAGCATAATCCTCCACCATCAACTTACCCTCAACAGCCATAACATCAGCAGACAAAATTTCCTTTCTCTTTTTAGGGGAGAAATCCATCGCAGAGTCTGACATAGTCAAGACTTTAGGGGCTTCTCCACTCTTTATAACCACATTCCAAATTTTATCAATTTTCTCCTCAAGGGATAACATTCTTCCCTCCATACTCTGTTTTAGATTGACGGTTTCCTCCACCACAGTACTAGCAGCAATATTGAGACCAACCATTAAATTATCAATTTGGCTTTGGATCGAAGGGTCCTCAGCCTTGCAAGTAATACTTCTAATACAAACATTGGTCCTATTGATCTCATGAAAGAACCATTTAAACAGTTTAAAAAGCACATTGACACTGTCACGAGCCGATCCCAACACATCAGAAGGATCCTCCCTATCAAAATTTTCAATGTGATTTCCCACAACAACGTCCTCTTCAAAAGAACTCTCATGAACCTTATCATCAGAAGCATCCTTACCTTTACCAACAGGGACAGGAGACGTCATCGTACGAATGGAATTGGAAATTTGCTTCGCAGCAACCTTCCTCTTCTGAATCCTATTTGCATCTACTTTATTAGTTCCTGCAGTCTGTTCACCACCCACAACTCTAACCTTCTCCTACTTCGGCAACCCTATGACAGCGCTTAGAACATCTCACCATGGAAGCCACCAGCCAGAGAGAGAGGGACATCCTTCTCCAAGTGTTGACCAGGTTTCAAAACCCTTCTCTTCTGGCCTCCCTCCGCAGGTTCCTACACGTCTAAACGTAGGGGGAGGAGAAGAAGCTTCCCCATAAAGATCATTTTTATCTCTGCCCCCCTTAGAAGGAACAATCACCTCCACATCATCACTACAAGTCATATAACCTGCCTCCTCATCCATTTTTCTTTTCCCAGATTTACCCTGAACAGGGGATATGGGGCCCTCCTCCAAAGAGGCATACGAATCTGGGACATAGTCAACATCATCATCCCTATCTGACTCAGATTCTTTATTTAAAATAAGCCTCCTCTTCCTCAGTTTCTTAGAAGCCCTTTCCTCACCCAACTCAGTTTCATAACCCTCCCCAGCTTTAGCAAAATATCCTTTGGAGAAACAAGAGTTTTAGGGACATCATGAGCTTTCACATGTTCATAAATCAAAAGAATCAACCTCGAATGTAGGAAAGGGTTTTTGGGATTCTTCCTATGCTCTTTAATCCCACAGTCCATCGACACCAACAAATAATAGGGAAATGACACCCATTTCTTCTGCCTAAAATGGTTAAGCAACAGAAAATGGTAATTGTTAATGGTCGTGTACCTTCCTTCCAGGGTTACATACCTCATGATTTTTTCGACAACATCCCGCCAGAGAGCTTTCAAGGAACTCCTCAGATACCCACCACTCTTTGCAGACTTCAAGTCATCAATCTCATTCTTCTTAAAGAAAAGGGACATCGCGGCCTGTGATTCTTTCGTATCCCTGTACACTTTCATACCCTTAATTGCTAGGCCAATAATCTGGGCTATGAATTCCTCATCCACCGCAATTTCCCTACCACCCAAGTCCAAGGTTCTCCCTTTCCACCCTTTCTCAACCAATTCAGTAACCTGGGGATTATTGCCATGCAGATTCTCCATGAAAGGAGTAAGACCACCCTTTTCTAAAATCTCCCACACCTCCTTTCTCAACTTAGCAGTATCACAGGATTTGGGCTCGGCACAATTTTTGTCCCCACCCATGACGATAGAAAACAAAGACCAAGCACTCAACAGGAAACTCAGAAGGAAGCAGCAAACACTACCCAGAACCGAATTATCTAGCATAAGACTCTGGAAGCTTATGTGACTAACACCCACAATCCATGCGAAGGCAGCCACAGGACATACATACCATAATGAATTTGAACTTTGTGCCATATGACAGCCTTTCCTCAAAATCATAACCATAACATCCTTACTAATGACATTCAACCACATGAGCAAGGACGTGCACACCTTAATGAATAAATTAACTTTCATTTATAACAATAGTCGTGGCCTGATAAGGGATGGGGTCATTTAAATCCCAGACCTTACTATCTCTAACACCAAAGTTAGCGAAGAAATCAGCTAACTTATTTCCCTCTCTCAAAATATGGGAAATATAAACATTATCAAAGGATTTAATAATTTCAATGGAATCCTTGATCAAGGCCTCAATTGTCCAAGACGAGGGAGATATATTCTTCAAATTATTAATAATGTTCAGAGAATCACCCTCCAACCAAATCTTCTTGTACCCTCTTCTCTGAGCCAAAACAAGACTATGATAGGAAAACCAAATCTTCTTGTACCCTCTTCTCTGAGCCAAAACAAGACTATAATAATATTTGGTGTTATTTAACTAATCAAGACGAAATAAAGTGAGATTAGAACTTTTTTTTTTGGTCGGTAATAGAGTTGATTTTATTAATAATAAAAATAGATTACATAGCAATTTTCAATACAGCTTCAATTTAAAAACCCCTTTCCAACACCACTAAGCTCCTCTATGAGCACCCCTAAACCTGCCAACTAAATACAATACATTCAATTCCATGAGTGATAAAATTCATCACAATCATCAAATACAGAAGCTCCATAAGCAGCCCTAAAAAACAAGCCTAAAACCATCATTCCCTAAAGAGACCGTTTAACAAGTTAGGATTTTGGAGCACTATTTGGTCTTCCCTTCGTCTAAGACCGAAGGACCATTGCAAATGTTTCCTTCCTTACTTTCCTTGCTTTCTTCCCCTTAACAGTTTTCCAACCATCCTCCACCCATGCAACCACCTTCTGCCATTCCAATGGTTTGTCATGGGGAATCCCCAATACTCCATCCACACTTCCACTTGCTTGTTGACTCTGTTCATTCGCTTTTCATTTCCCAAATTCTTTCCCTTGCGATCTCACCACACCTTTTTTCTCCCGACATTCAGGTGTAGCTGCCCAATTTTTGGAGTTCAACTCCTTTTCACCTCCACTGAAGACAGCATTATCCCTGTTCACAGCCGGACTCCCTTCCTGTGTCTAGACATCATTAATCTGATGTTGATCCTCCCTTCTCACATCTTTCACCAAAGCCTTTCCTTCCTGACCCCCTTCTTCCTTTCCTTTCTCCTGAGAGCTCTCTTGCTTCTCTTCCATTTTCTCCATTGTATAGTGTTGGGGAGCAGCATCTTTCCACCAAGAAGCAGATTTAGTTGTTCTATGTTTAGCACATTGAGCAGCCAAGTGCCCAATTTTATAGAAAACTCTGCATCTAAAGGGTATCCCTTCATAATCCAGGGGCTACACCCAGCATCCTTTCAAAGTTTTCAATTGTATTTCTTTCCATTTCCACCAAATCCCGAGCAAAGGTCAAATGCAGAAGATTTGAGGACCCTTCATCCACCATTAAGAAGCTTCCTAAAGAGTTCCCTATAGCCTCCAAGCAAGAATTAAACCAAAATTGTAAGGGAAGGTTAGGAAGTCTCACCCAGATAGGAACCTTCTCAAACACTTTAGTGGTTGGGTTAAAAGCCAGGTGCCATGGCTTTAACATCAACGCATATTTTTCTTCCCAATCCCAGTGATAATCACATAGCATCTTATTTCTATCTTGCTCCTTTTCAAAGACAGCAATGAAAAAACCTTTAGTCATGGGATAGATTTGAACATACCCTTCCAAAACATGCATCCAATGGTTAGAAATCCACTGGAGTCAGGCTTGGCCAAAATCCTCTGAATCTCCCAATCAGGCCTAGCCCAAAAACAACTCTTTCATTAAAAGCCACTTCTTGATCAAGCTCGCCTTCCAGCTCCACTGTAACTGTCCTAGATGGTTGAGGTGAGGCAAAATCCCCACCTCCCTTTCCTGTCGAATTTTTTATTAATGGCTTCCGTGTCTGGGAGGGGTCAGATTTGTTTCCCCCTATCTGAGCCACTTTGGACCCTGTAACCATTCCATCGCCTCCTGTTACGAGAGCTTCAAGATGCCCTCTCCTCTGGCTTCGTTGTGCATACCAATCACCCCTATCCACCTCAAAGTCGTCCCCATTACGGCTTGCTTTCTTCGCCTCCATTTCTATTTTTTTTTCCTCGCCTCACTCTCTGTTTGGCTTCCCTACCCCGCCATCTCTTTGCTACAATCACCATCATGCCGAAAATCTCTGATTTTTCCCTGAGAGTTCTTTCCCAAAGGGCACGATCTAGGAGAAACTCTTATCGCAACAGTAGGCAGGAGTCGACCGTTAGCTTCCATCGCATATGGGCTCCAATTGATTGATGAGATTAGGACTTTATTAAATAAATGTAATTTATTTAATTGGTCGAAATGAAGAAACGTGAATTAATCAAATAATGTCATTTTATTCAATTAATAGCAGAAATAGGGTTTTCAGGACTTTATTAAATAAATGGAATTTATTTAATTTGTCAAAAATGATGAAAACGTGAATTAATTCAATAATGTCGTATTATTCAATTAATAGAGGAAATTAGGGTTTTGGATGTTGTTGCGATGTTTCGAGATGTTTTGGGATGTTTTTGAGATGTTGCGGGATGTTTCGAGATGTTGTGGGATGTTGTTTAGGGTGTGTGAGGTGTTTGGTCAATTTTACATGTCTACAATTAAATATTTATTTAATTAAATGTTAAGATAAAGATGGAAAAAGGATGGAATTAATTAAATTAGGTGTGGTTGGGTAAGGTCAAATTTTAGGTGTCTACAAGAGATAGGTGGTAATGACAATGAGAGTGGTTATTAAGCGATTATAGTTATTCCCCTAGAAAATAGGAAATTACATTTTAAACAAGCTAAGAATAACACTAAAAAACAAAGAGAAAAGACAACCAAAAACATTTCTAGTAATGCTTACAAAACCAATAAGAGCCCAAATCCAAGTCTACAAATAAGGTTAAAGAAAAATTGTTGAGACAATGAGTAACAAAGCAAGGGATTCTAGTACAATTGGTGAGGATGATGATATCTTCCTTGAATATTTCATCCCCAAAGGTTCAAACCCCTAGAAGTATGATATAAGGGATGAGGTCGGGATCATGACCCTAGCAACTTTGATAGAATGGATACCCTTTAGTTCTTGGCTCTTAGTCAAAAGGGTATTAGCATAGGCTCATGTTTTTGTATCAAATAATAAAATAAACTCATGAATGATATAAAATCCTCCATAAAATAATGAAAACTACTAAAATTTAACAATATGAATAGAAAAAACTCACAAGTGATCCACAAGTGACATGTCCATACCACCAACCCCACCACAAGGAAGAGGAATGTGAGATATAGAAATCGTAGTAAGAGTAGCCCAGGTCACACAATATCAATTTTAGGAAGCTTATGATAACCAAGTACCCTATTGAAACAAATTTTCTAAGACTCAATAACATTGTTCCCCACACAAAAATTTTATAGACTAGTCAATCCCTCCAACTTAGACCATGCATTGCTTCCTTACCTAATAATTGGAGATTACATTAACACCATGTAATAACAATGTGGAATGTAATATTTAAATTATTTGGAAAGTGATTGTGTTGCCCAAATTAGCATAACTTGCATGGTGTTTGTTGTATAGGGTTTAACTATTTATGGGAAAGCATTCATTACAATTAGGTGTGTTGAATTTTATATGCCTTTTTTTACTATGGTTATTTTCAAATGATTTAAGTATTTTTATTTTGGTTTTGTGATTGTGTGTAAGTTTTGTGGTTTTCAATATATGATTTTTCAAAAAAAAAGAGTTTTTTATTTGGAACAATGTTTTTGCTAGGGGATGGGACTCATTTTCTATTGAGTTTATTTGACTTTGGCATTATTTTAGGTCAAAGATATTATTTTATTTGGAAAGATTAAAATTTAGGATTTTTAATCTAAATTCTATTGATATATGTAGACACATAAAAATGGCCTCAACTTGCAAACCATATTTTTCTATGACGACCACACTTCTCCCTCACATAATTCAATTATCTAATCAAGTCCATTCCTCCATGATTATTTAAATAAATAAATTACGTTTATTTATTTAAATGTGTCACTAATCAATCCTTATTTCCTCCATAACATTATCATTTATCAAGTAAACTCATTTATTTATCCCACAATCCATCCCACCAAATAAATAATTAAAATAATTATAAATATTGTCTTTTGTCTCATTCTCATTTATGAATTAAACCATTATTTAATTCATAAGTCAACATTCCTCCATAAATTAAATAATTTATATTATTTCAACTACCTATTTTTCTCCACCATTGATTTGATTATCTCCAATTAAATCTCAACCCTTCATTTCAAGGCTTGCCCTAACTTTGACCTAATGTTTCCCTAACCCTAATCCTCCTTATGACATTGATTCTTGGCCTTTGATCTTAGGGCTTCACCAACTTTTAATCATGGCCATCCATTCTCAATTTGGAATTCTTTAAAAGGCCCTCTTTCAAGTCATTTTGAGACATACATAAGAGTTATACACAACATGCTTGAGAGTTTTTGAGTACTTGAGCATACACATTACTTCAATATTTTGCTTGTCTTTGGCATAGGCTATAGTTGCACTTCAAATCTGAGGGCAATTATACAAGTTTTCAGCAAGATGGAGAAGGCCAATGGAGTTCAACCAATGGAAGCTGAAAGACTAGGTTCAAATGTCCACGATTCAAGCTTTGCAACGTCCACTTTCACTTGCCAAAGATTGGAAACTCGAAACTACTAATTGTGTTTTTGTAGGGCTCTTGCTTCAATTTTTCTTTATCTTGTGTCTTTTTCACATAGAAGGATTAGTGGGCCTAAAAAGAACTTGCGTGCTTGAGTTGACATCATTAGCTTGGATTAAAATACACAAATTGTTTGATGTGTTTGCCTCACACTTCAATTTGGATATTAAAATGAACAAATGCTTTAAACTTCTATAACCTTTGATTCAATAATAGGAGTATCCTCTCCCCTTGCGCACTTGTGCGATCCTGGGTGCAAGAGAAACTGTTATTGACTCTAGGAAATTGGGCCTTCCTTGGCGAGAAAAAGTACTCACCCCAAGGCAACTCAGACCGGCAATGGAGCTCTTTGGCCGAGCTACCCCGACCGGTATATAAATGTGAATCCTAACGGAAAGCCTAGGATTACGAGTGCGGATGTGTCATACAGACAGAGTAGTACTCCCATAAACCCTGTTGAACGTAACCTCTTCAGGCTGGAGTGCCACCTAATTGGTGATTAATCTCTTGCCCCATGTCAACATTAATCAACATTGTCATCCTAGTCATCATTGTCGCCTGGACATTTGACATCTTTCTTTGGAAATCTTGTCATCTTGCATCAATTATTTCCTTAGGAAAATGTCATAATCATCTTGCATTGGCATCCTTATCACAAAAACACCAAAAACATAGACTAGTTGTCATAATCATCATCCTCATTTGAGCAATTCTCTTTTATGGTAGAAACTAGGCTCCAAAGAAATAAACAACAAATGGCAAACTTTGGACAAGACTTCAACACCAACATTCACACCAACACTTATGACATGAACCAAGACATGACTTTTAACGATCCATTTACCACCATGAACATACACTCTTCCATGAATCTACCAACATCCTCTCAAAATCCATTTGAACCATTCATACAAAGAGACCACAATGGACAAGTATTAGCTGAGGATTTAGAGGTTGTAGCCCAAAATCCTAACGTAGCTTCATTTGTAGAGGACTTGGTCTTGAACAATGCTAACAGATACCTTGCTATGCTTTTAGACCAAGGGGAAAAACTACCAAGAAGATTTGACATCAATACCATAAGACCTTCTCCAGACAACACGACACAAAACTCGACACCTCAACAAAACTCGAACAATGCCTCCAACAATAACAATGTTGTCACCACACAAATTGCTACAAGCACCATCAATGTTACATCGAGTGGCACCATAAGTAAAAACACCTCCAACTCAATCAATGCAACATCTATTGGAGGAACACCCACCATGTCACGAGCAATATCACAATCCATGCCTGCAATGTCAATGATATCTTCACAAACAGTTGGAACTACCCTTGGATCTACATCAATGGGGGAAAGTTCCTAAAACCCCATATTTGGAACTTCATCTATGACCATAGGGACATCATCATCAAATCCTTTTGTTGGAAACTCATTCAACCCCTTTGGAGGAACTAAATGGCGTATTCTTATTAGAGGTCCCTAACCAAATGTTAACACATCGTCACAACTAAACCTTAATGCCTCACAAGGACAAAATACCAACATCCCACATGGACAATTCCAAGGTCAAAATACCAACATCCCACATGGATAATTCTTTCAATATGGACAAGGCACTCAAATGACACAACAAATGAATACCTTTGGGCACCAAAATAGTCAAAGTTACCAGATCCCCCAAATATTGACAAATATGGCTAGATCGCACATCCCCACATCATCGCAGATCCACACACAACAACATGTTCCTCATCAAAATTGGCAATACCAACAATCGCCAAACCAAAACATATCATACATTTCACAACAACACATGTCACATTCAAACTTGAACATGCTATCACAATCAATGGGGACTCAGGGGATACCCATCACTCCCATGTGTGATGTGACCAATAATCTCATAATAGATGCCTTGACAGCCAGCGTGGCAGACCTCCAAAAACATATGGAAAACATGCAAACATCCAACAAAATGCCACCAATGTCATATGACCTATGTCCATATCCTTTTGACCCAACTTTATACATGCCACCATTTCCTCCTAGATATGTGGCCCCAAACTTCACCAAATACAAGGGCAAGACAAATCCTACTGAGCACGTTCGAAAATTCACGACCAACTGTATGGACATTGCATATGAACACACTTACTTGATGAGACTCTTCTCCAAGAGTCTAACAGGACCCACACTTGAATGGTTCTCCACTTTGAAGGGGATAAAAACATGGAATGAACTTGCAAACAAATTTGTGAAAAATTATGCCTATAACATTGACACAGACACCTCCATCACTAGCTTATGCACACTTACACAAGAAGACACTAGTGAGACTTTTATCCCATTTTTCCAACGATGGAGAGGCCTAGCAAGTCGTTGCCACATAGACATGCCTACAAAAGAGAAGGTTGACATGTTTGTACAAACACTCCTATGCCCATTAAAAAATGGCTTGCGAGTTCATTGTTGTACAACCTTCGCGGACCTAGTCGAATGAGGCGTCCAACTTGAGAAAGCCCTTATTGTTGAGGGGAGATTAAAATATGGTCCTAAAAACACAAATGCAAGTCCACCCACCGACAAGAATAAATACTGGGTTAATAATAAACATGTCACCAATGATGGTGCTGTAGATGCTAAGGTTGTCAACGTAATGAGTCTTGTGCTTACCCTTAAAGGGGCTCAACTGCAAAATACACAGATGACCACACAGACCCATGCTGCCAATGTTGTGCAGACAAATCAAAATAACCAAGGTAATCAGAATAACCAAAATCAAAGGCAGCCCCGACAACCCAGAGAATTCCCCAGGAGTCGCACATACACCCCCTTCGGTGAGCCCATTGAAGAAGTCCTCAAGAAACTCCTTCAAAATGGTGTCATAACACACCCAGAACCATATGACCCAGGGAAATTTAAACCATTTTGGTGGGACAACAACGCGTTGTGTGATTATCATCGAGCAAAAGGACATAAAACCTCCTCTTGTCGACAACTAAAAAATTTGGTACAAGACCTTATCGAGAATCGTACCATTGAGATCGGTGGACCACAATTTGCATCTAATTCTAACCATATCATACACAAGAACCCACTGCATGACCATGGTTCTAGTAACCCTTCAATGTCAAAAGCCAATAACAATAATCGAGCCAACCATGCCTTATTGCATATAACTATTCTGGTGGACCTATCATAAATCATATTCAAATAACTGCTAAACATGTCAACACAGTTACTATCAGAAACGCCCCTTAATGCAATGTCAGTACCCGTGGGGGAAAAGTCACCATAGTCGGCCCTCCTCCCGAACAACCAAAGATAACAATAGTTGGCCCATCTGCCCAACAATCACAGTCCCATCCATTAACCAAACAGTCCCAGCCTAAAGGACATTTTAACCTCATTGACCAACTTGGGAAGACACCTGCACAGATTTCTATACTTGAGTTGCTACGCATTTCCCCAGCACATAAGGCTATACTCGACCTTGGATTCACGCCTTGAAAGTTGTCCCTTCCACTCATTGCGGACACCACTTGTCAAGTCCTGGATCTAGAACTTCCATACAATATTTTACTTGGTCGACCTTGGATTCACACCTTGAAAGTTGTCCCTGTCACTCTATCAAACCAGTCATTGTGGACACTTGTTCAACACAGGCATATCAAAATCGTCTTTGTAGAAGCTACAACAAAAGAGTGATGACTCAAAAATTTGACATTGGTGACCAAGTTCTCATGCAGAATCCTAAGAATTAGTCTGACAGAGAAAAACCAGGCAAGTTTGAGCCCAATTGGTTGGGTCCATACATCATCACTGCGTCATTTGGTTCTGCGCATATTAGTTGGCTACTCCAGATGGTGAACAATTGACAGAGCCAATCAACAGTCTGCATTTACGCAAGTTCTATACATAGCATCAAAAATTATGGCCGACAACCATTAAAAATACAAAAAAAAATTGAAAAATACAAAAATATCGTCACTTCGATGAAAACCTAGGAAACAGGCATCCTGGTGATAGCAAAAAAGTGAAAAAATTTGACCAAAATAAAGAGAAATAATTCATCCAAAAGTGAAAACCTGGTAAACAGGCGCTTTGGATAAGTACCATGGTGAAAACCTGCCAAACAGGCGCCATGTGTAGTCAGTCATTGCTTTGACATCTATTGTCACTCTATCTACCTTAGTCCATAATAAACATCCATTTTTCTAACATTCGTCACAATGTTTCACCCTGACATCATGACATTTATTTCCATGGCCGACAGTGGTTGACATTGAAGTCTTGCGCATCGCCTATCATCCATACCAGTCATGTCCTTTCCATCAACTTGACTAGGGGAAATATTTTATTATGAGACTGCAGTGGGTATCACACATGGTCTTGACAATCATTAAAAGTCTTGAAAAAATCCTAAAAATCATAAAAAAAAGTCCTGAAAAAAGACCTAAAAATCAAAAATTATTTTGAAGAAAACACAAAAACATCCAAATAACATCACAAATCCCAAAAACATAGTCAAAGTTAGTCATTTCAGTCGTGTTAGTCTTTGTAAATTTTCAAACTACGAGGTCTATGCGCATTTGCTACGTAGGCAAGGCCATCAGTCGATGTGCCCCCGAGGCCCCCTAGGTTCAGTCCCTTAGGGTTTGTCTAGTCAAGTCAAAACATGTCAATCCATCTTCAATATGTTTGTCCGTCCTTGTCGAACTATGAGGTCTCTAAGTGCATGACGTAGGCAACACCATCAATCGATGTGCCCCCGAGGCCACCTAGGTCAGTCCTTTAGGGTTTGTCATTTTTGACAAATAATTCAAACATAGTCACACCTAGAACTAAGACAGTCATTTGAACGTCAACATTCAAATCGCAAACCAATAGACAACATAGCCCAATCAGTCATCAAGCCAAACATCTGTCAAATTGCCAACACAATGTCAACCTAGTCACTTTATGGTCCCCTTCAAGATGTGTCCTTGGAATTGGACCCCATCAAAACATCATTTTCCTTTTCAGGATGTGTCTTTTCTGACGACAGGCTTCATCACATAGTCATTGGCCTTTTCAGGATGTGTCCTTCTTGATGACAAGCTTTGTCACATAGTCAGTGGCATTTTTCAGGATGTTTCCTTCCTAACGACAGGCTTCATCATGTAGTCATTGGCATTTTTAGGATGTGTCCTTGATGATAGGTATCGTCAAATCATCAATACTGTTAGACTATCAAATTGTCAAACTGTCAAACTGTCACGCAATCAACCTTCGACAGACAAATCTTGGTAAACATATTGAATGGTTGTTGATTTTGCTGGTCTATTTTGTTTTATCTATTTATTGTTTTATCTCTTGGTCATGTTACTAGCTACCTCGAGGATGTCCCATGAAGGATTTAGAGGTGCAATGATGTCTCATGGCCTAATTTTCCTTGATTGTTGTCTTTGGTGTGTCTTGACAAAAAGGCTGGGGCAACTTGGCCTTTAGTATGAGTTAGGACATTCCTTGTCTGTGGTTGTCTGTTTTTCGCAAGTGGATGACTTTGCACACCTTGGTCTATGTCATATCATGGTGTTTGTTGTCCATTTGTCACATTTTACCGCCCAATGATGATTATGCAACGCCTATGATGTTATTTGGAAAAATATTGAAGTATTCATTTTTCATCCTCACATCCATGATTTCCACGCTAACATTTCTTCTATTCCTTCATCCTCTAGTCCTCTCATCCATTTCGAGAGCACAATCACGTACTTTCAACCCGCCTATCCTCTCAAGGGGGCATACCACTACCTCCTCGTCATCCTTCCTCTCCTCACTTTCAAACTAGGGCATATTTTTGACTTGTTCTTTGACACAATTCGATAAATTGCATCATGTCAAAGAGGGGAAAAATGTAGACACATAAAAATGGCCACAACTTGCAAACCATATTTTTCTATGACGACCACGCTTCTCCCTCACATAATTCAATTATCTAATCATGTCCATTCCTCCATGATTATTTAAATAAATAAATTACGTTTATTTATTTAAATGTGTCACTAATCAACCCTTATTTCCTTCATATCATTATCATTTATCTTTGAATCAAATAAACTTATTTATTTATCCCACATCCCATCCCACCAAATAAATAATTAAAATAATTATAAATATTGTCTTTTGTCTCATTCTCATTTATGAATTAAACCATTATTTAATTCATAAGTCAACATTCCTCCATAAATTAAATAATTTATATTATTCCAACTACCTCTTTTTCTCCACCATTGATTTAATTTCTTTCAATTAAATCTGAACCCTTCATTTCAAGGATTGCCCTAACTTTGACCTAATGTTGCCCTAACCCTAATCCTCCTTATGACATTGATTCCTAGCCTTTGATCTTAGGGCTTCACCAACTTTTAATCTTGTCCATCCATTCTCAATTTGGCATTCTTTAAAAAGGCCTTCTCTCAAGTCATTTTGGACACACAAGAGTTATACACAACATGCTTGAGAGCTTTTGAGTACTTGAGCATACACATTACTTCAATATTTTGTTTGTCTTTGGCATAGGTTATAGTTGCACTTTAATTTTGAGGGCAATTATACAAGTTTTGAGCAAGATGGAGAAGGCCAATGGAGTTCAATCAATGGAGGCTTGAAGACTAGGTTCAAATGCCCCCGATTCAGGATTTGCAACGTCAACTATCGCTTGTCAAAGATTGGAGACTCAAAACTACTAATCGTGTTTTTGTAGGGCTCTTGCTTCAATTTTGCTTTATCTTGAGTGCCTCTTTCACATAGAAGGATTAGTGGGCCTAAAAAGAACTTGTGTGCTTAAGTTGACATTATAAGCTTGGATTAAAATAAACAAAGTGTCTGATGTGTTTTCCTCACACTTCAAGTTGGCTATTAAAATGAACAAATGCTTTCAACTTGTGTAACCTTTGATTCAATAATAGGAGTATCATCTCCCCTTGTGCACTTGTGCGATCTTGGGTGCAAGAGAAATTGTTATTGACTCTAGGAAATTGGGTCTTCCTTGGCGGGAAAAAGTACTCACCCCAAGGCAACTCAGACCAGCAACAGAGCTCTTTGGCCGAGCTACCCCCGACCGGTATATAAATGTGAATCCTAATGGAAAGCCTAGGATTATGAGTGTGGATGTGTCATACGAACAGAGTAGTACTCCCATAAACTCTGTTAAGCATAACCTCTTCAGGCTAGAGTTCCACCTAATCGATGATTAATCTCTTGCCCCATGTATGGCCACTCGAATGGGGGTCCCAAACTAAATACTTTTGTGTAGCAGCCAAAAACCTTCTATCCGCTAGCGCAGCAACGGTCATTGTGAAGGCATCCACATCTTCACAGTCTTCAGTAGAGGTGATCAGCATGCCATGGGAGTTTTATGGGCGCTGGAAGCTTGGTTGGCCTGAGAAGAGAGTGTACTGTAAGGGGGGGGGGGAGGCGTGCAGCCAAGCTTCTAGAATCACATGCTAAGGATATGTGGCTAGGGAAACCCACGTGGAATCTAGCAGATATTGTCTTGGCCTAACCATAGGATTGTGCTTGTCTTCTTTGTGATTGATTACACATTCAAAACATTGTGTTTGCCAAGTGTTTTCTGGATTCTCAAATAGTATACGCAACAATCACAAATCTGGAAACGAAACAACCAATTTCAGACAATTCAGGCTTTTCATCCAAACATCACAAAACTGACTTCGAATCCAACAATTTTGTCTATTGTCAAACATCTTTTCTAGAAGTCTCTGTTAGAAACCAACACTGAAATTGCTCAAAGTTTTCATCATTCAACCATTAACTTTCATTTTTACCTTAGGTTCAACCTTGTTAATTTTAGTTACATTCCCTAGGCTTCATAATCATCACAAACTTGTCCTTAGACTTTGGATTAGGTCGCCTCACCACACTTTGCAAAATCATTGCCTTCAAGAGTAGGTAATCTTGGGACTTAGTCTACAATCTCTTTTTCAGTCGTTGTCCTTTTTGTGAGAATTTCCAACTCAATAGTCTAGTTAGGAAAACTCACTAGTCATTTTGACCTTGTCACTTAGTCCCTTTAACAAGTCCTTTGATAACCAAAATTAAGACATAGATTAAGCTAGAGTGGTTAGGCAAACCTTTCTCCAAATTGCATTCATCTTAGTCCATACTTTGCATATTTTATGCCTAAAAATCCAAAAATATTGTTCACCCTAGTCCTCATTTTGCACCTTGACATTGCATTAGTCACCTTTTTAGTCAACATTATCATCCCAGTCCTCATTTCGCACCTAGTCAATTTTATCACCTTGCATTAATCAACATTGTCATCCTAGTCATCATTGTCGCCTGGACATTTGACATCTTTCTTTGGAAATCTTGTCATCTTGCATCAATTATTTCCTTAGGAAAATGTCATAATCATCTTGCATTGGCATCCTTATCACAAAAACACCAAAAACATAGACTAGTTGTCATAATCATCATCCTCATTTGAGCAATTCTCTTTTATGGTAGAAACTAGGCTTCAAAGAAACAAACGACAAATGGCAAACTTTGGACAAGACTTCAACACCAACATCCACACCAACACTTATGACATGAACCAAGACATGACTTTTAACGATCCATTTACCAACATGAACATACAATCTTCCATGAACCTGCCAACATCCTCTCAAAATCCATTCGAACCATTCATACAAAGAGACCACAATGGACAAGTATTAGCTGAGGATCTAGAGGCTGTAGCCCAAAATCCTGACGTAGCTTCATTTGTAGAGGACTTGGTCTTGAACGATGCTGACCAATACCTTGCTATGATTTTAGACCAAGGGGAAAAACTACCAAGAGGCTTTGACATCAATACCATAAGACCTTCGTCTCCAGACAACACGACACAAAACTTGACACCTCAACAAAACACGAACAATGCCTCCAACAATAACACTGTTGTCACCACACAAATTGCTACAAGCACCATCAATGTTACATCTAGTGGCACCATAAGTCAAAACACCTCCAACTCAATCAATGCAACATCTATTGGAGGAACACCCACCATGCCACGAGCAATATCACAATCCATGCCCGCAATGTCAATAACATCTTCACAAACAGTTGGAACTACCCTTGGATCTACATCAATGGGGGCAAGTTCCTCATACCCCATATTTGGAACTTCATCTATGACCATAGGGACATCATCATCAAATCCTTATGTTGGAATCTCATTCAACCCCTTTGGAGGAACTAAACGACGTATTCTTATTAGAGGTCCCCAACCAAACGTTAACACATCGTCACAATTAAACATCAATGCCTCACAAGGACAAAATACCAACATCCCACATGGACAATTCCAAGGACAAAATACCAACATCCCACATGGACAATTCTTCCAATATGGACAAGTCACTCAAATGACACAACAAATGAATACCTTTGGGCACCAAAATAGTCAAGGTTACCAGATCCCCCAAATATCGACAAATATGGTTGGATTGCACATCCCCACATATTCATCACAGATCCACACACAACACATTCCTCATCAAAATTGGCAATACCAACAATCGCCAAACCAAAAAATATATACATTTCACAACAACACATGTCACATTCAAACTCGAACATGCTATCACAATCAATAGGGACTCAGGGGATACCCATCACTCCCATGTGTGATGCAACCAATAATCTCATAATAGATGCCTTGACAGCCAGTGTGGCAGACCTCCAAAAACAGATGGAAAACATGCAAACATCCAACAAAATGCCACCAATGTCATATGACCTATGTCCATATCCTTTTGACACAACTTTATACATGCCACCATTTCCTCCTAAATATGTGGCCCCAAACTTCACCAAATACAAGGGCAAGACAAATCCTATTGAACACGTTCAAGAATTCACGACCAACTGTATGGACATTGCATATGAACACACTTACTTGATGAGACTCTTCTCCAAGAGTCTAACAGGACCCACACTTGAATGGTTCTCCACTTTGAAGGGGATAAAAACATGGAATGAACTTGCAGACAAATTTGTGAAAAATTATGCCTATAACATTGACACAGACACCTCCATCACTAGCTTATGCACACTTACACAACAAGACGCTGGTGAAACTTTTATCCCATTTTTCCAACGATGGAGAGGCCTAGCAAGTCGTTGCCACATAGACATACCTGAAAAAGAGAAGGTTGACATGTTTGTACAAACACTCCTAGGCCCATTGAAAAATGGCTTGCGAGTTCATTGTTGTACAACCTTTGTGGACCTAGTCGAACGAGGCGTCCAACTTGAGAAAGCGCTTATTGCTGAGGGAAGATTAAAATACGGTCCTAAAAACATAAATGCAAGTCCACCCACTAACAAAACAAATACTGGGTTAAGAATAAACATGTCACCAATGATGGCGTTGTAGACACTAAGGCTGTCAATGCAATGGGTCCTGTGCTTACCCTTAAAGGGGCTCAACCGCAAAATACACAAGATGACCACACAGACCCATGCTGCCAATGTTGTACAGACAAATCAAAATAACCAAGGTAATCAGAATAACCAAAATCAAAGGCAGCCCCGACAACCTAGACAGTTCCCCAGGAGTCGTACATACACCCCCTTGGGTGAGCCCATTGAAGTAGTCCTCAAGAAACTCCTTCAAAATGGTGTCATAACACTTGAGGACCCAAAACCATATGACCGAGGGCAGTTTAAACCATTTTGGTGGGACAACAACGCGTTTTGTGATTATCATCGGGCAAAAGGACATAAAACCTCCTCCTGTCAACAACTAAAAAATCTGGTACAAGACCTTATCAAGAATCATACTTTTGAGATAGGTGGACCACAATTTGCATCTAATTCAGACCATACCATACACAAGAACTCACTACAGAACCATGGTTCTAGTAACCCTTCCACGTCAAAAGCTAATAACAATAATCGAGCCAACCATGCCCATATTGCATATGACTATTTTGGTGGACCTATCATAAATCATATTAGAACAACTATTGAACATGTCAACACAATTACTATCAGAAAGGCCCCTGAATGCAATGTCACTACCCGTGGGGGCAAAGTCACCATAGTCGGCCCTCCTCCTCCCGGACAACCAAAGATAACAATAACTGGCCCGTCTGCCCAACAATCGCAGTCTCGTCCATTAACCAAACAGTCCTAGCCTAAAGGACATTTTAACCTCATTGACCAACTTGGGAAGACACCTACACATATTTCTATACTTGAGTTGCTACGCATTTCCCCAGCGCATAAGGCTATACTCGACCAAACATTACAAGAGTCTTTTATTCCCCAAGACATTGATGTCAATCAATTTGAGGCCATGGTGGGATATCTTACCGCTCCCCACCATATAACTTTTTCAAACCAAGACTACTCATCGTCCAAATCCAATCATAATGATGCCCTTCACATTGACGTCTTTATCCATAAGCATAAGGTCAGACGAGTGTTAGTAGATGGCAGAGCAGGACTGAACATATGCTCCTGAAAATTGGTTAAGGCCCTAGGCTTTTCTGATGCTTGTGTAGACACTACAAAGAGCATTGTTATCAAGGCATATGATGATGAACATTCCTCTCGGGGCATAATTTCACTTCCAATTCATATCGGACCAGTCATTGTGGACACCACTTGTCAAGTCCTGGATCTAGAACTTCCATACAATATTCTACTTGGTTGACCTTGGATCCACGCCCTGAAAGCTGTCCCTTCCACGTATCACCAATGTTTGAAGTTTTCCTTTGACGGCACTAAGATTACCATATATGGAGACACCGACCCATTTCAATATTCTACCAATTTGAGAGGTGTCTCAGAGCGCCAAGTGCCTATTAACCGTGAAGCTTTGACATCTTCATCCTCTAAATTCCTTGACCCATCAACACTTGCAAAGCCTCCCACATCCACATCCACTGCCACAACATCCACTTCTGCTACTTCATCCATCACCCCAAGCATCGACGCAAGTATTAAGATCCAGGACCAAGGGTGTGGAGAGTATAAACTAAATACGGCCTATTGCATAACGAGGATGCCCAAGTCCCCCCAGGTTTACGAAAAGCCTTGCTTCATGTTAGAGTCAAAAGAAATTTTTAGAGTCCCTCCAAAAACAATATTCATAAAGTGGGGTGAAATGGGTCAAGAGGACATTGACAATGTGCTATCTTGGATTTATAGAGAACCAGAGGATCCAACTCCCTTGCCAGTAAAAATATATGGTAAAGGATATGACATGATAAAGGCAAAAGGCTGCGATGGAATTAGTGGCCTCAGCAAGCACCAGACAGGAAGGCGAGAACCTCTAGCACCTAAAGGAAGACCTAAACGTCTTGGGTTAGGGTTAGGACCACGAGAATCTAGAAATCATAGTACCAATGTGCTTTCTAGCGAGAGAGTAACTGCTTCAAACTGTGTCGAGACAATCGAAGATCCCCTTTCTAAAACTGACTCCCACGAATGGGAATTTGGCTCCCAACGATCCCTAAGTGACTGTTGCCTTGATGACTTGTTCCTTGAACCTGGAGAGCCTACATTTGAAGAGAGATTCTGGAAAATGTTCAAAATTGACACGACACCAAACAACACCAAGTCCAGATCCTCTTCTACTCCCATTGACCATAATCTCGACATACTCATCTACCCTGCTGAACCTAATGACCATCATTCACATTCATTTGAATTGCCACATGACACTACTAATCCTGACTCCACACCCTTTGTTCCTTACTTTGCTAATGAGTGTGAAGCAAGCGAGACAAAGTACTGGATAGAATCTGATATAGAGCCCGACGATGACAATTTTATCTTTAACCTCTCTGAATCCGTCGGCATGCTTTCCGCATCCTACCCACCATTCACCAATACTGATGATGGTATTTCCTTAGTCTACCCACAACTAATCGATTGGGATCAACAAGGCCCGCCAGTTATGGACATATTTCAAAATGATGAGGCCATTGCAGAATTCATGGGATTATGTGAGGGTATACCAAGTGGAGACCACAAGGCTGGATTTTCCACTGACCTAGATTGTGTCGCTTACTTTGGGGAGACTGCTCCATCCTCTAGTCACAAAATAAAAAATAAAAATAAAGCGAAAAATGACACATCTTTAGGTGAAAACCGCAAGGCACCTTCTGACGATAAAGTAAAAATAAAGGACATATCCGAAGGTGAAGACCTCTCTAAGGCGCCTAAGGATGGAGAACTGGACTTTCTCCCTGTAACTCGAGAAAAATCGGCCATGCTCATAGAGGACATTATGGAAGTAAACATATCTACAGCAGAAGATCCTAAGATGGTTCTCTTCGCATTATCTTTGGCAGAGGAAGAGAAACCTGAGTTCCACAAATTCTTTTCAGAGCGTAAGGTCAACTTTGCATGGTCTTATGTTGATATGCCTGGGTTGGATCCAGAACTTGTCTTGCACCATTTGCCATTATTTCCAGACGCCAAGCTAGTGAAACAGAAGTTGTGAAAGATGCACCCACAAATCGCCTTGTTAGTCAAAGTAGAACTTAAGAAATTGTTAGATGTAGGATTCATACGGTCCATACTAGACTATGTTGAATGGATATCAAATCTTGTACCAGTCACAAAGCCAAACGATCAAATCCGCATCTGCATAGATTTTTGGGACCTGAACAAAGCATGTCCAAAGGATGACTTTCCCTTGCCAAACATTGACATTATAGTGGACCTTACTGTAGGATATGAGATGTCCCTCATGGATGGTTTTTCCGATTATAATCAAATTCGTATTGCCCCTGAAGATCAACACAAAACAGCATTCACATGTCCTTGGGGCACATACTGTTGGAACGTCATGCCTTTTGGTCTTAAGAATGCAGGTGCCACGTATCAGAGAGCCATGACAACCATATTCCATGACATGATGCACAAGATAATGGAAGATTATGTAGACGACCTTTTGGCAAAATCTTTGACACGAAAAGACCACTTGAAAGGTGTTAGACAAAATTTTCAAGAGACTAGAAGAATACAAGGTTTGCTTGAATCCAAAGAAATGTGTCTTTGGTGTAACATCAGGAAAACTTTTGGGGTACATTGTTTCTCGTAGAGACATTGAAGTCAATCCTGCCAAGGTGAAAGCCATATTAGACATGCCTCCTCCAAAAGGGATAAGTGAACTCAGGACATTGCAAGGCAGGTTACAATCTATCCAACGTTTCATAGCACAATTGGCAGACAAGTGTCATCCATTTCAATATCTTTTGCGTAAAAGTATCCCTTTTGCGTGGACAGATAAATGTTAGGAGGCCTTCCAACAAATAAAAGATTATCTATTGTCACCACCTGTTTTAATGCCACCAATCGAAGGGAAACCTTTGATTTTGTACATTTCTACAACTTCAGCACTGGGGGCATTATTGGCACAGAACGACCATGAAGAAAAGGAAAGGGCCATATACTACATTAGTAGGACACTGGTCGGATATGAGCTAAATTACACAACCATCAAACGTGCTTGCCTAGCAGTTGTCTTTGCTGCTCAAAAATTAAGACACTACATGTTGAATCACCAAACACACTTAGTGGGGAAGATTGATCCCCTGAAATATCTCCTAAGTCATGCAGCATTGACAGGTCACCTGGCAAAATGGGTAATGATCTTGAGTGAGTATGATATTCAGTATGTTGAAAGAAAGGTGATAAAGGGACAAGTGATAGCAGACCAACTAGCAGACGCACCTATACAGGGTGATCAGCCACTAGTAGCAGACTTTCCAGATGAGTCAATATTTCATACAGAACCTAAGTCACCTTGGAGGCTATATTTTGATGGATCTCATACTAATCATGGCTCGGGGGCAGGAATACTATTTATCACCCCTCAAGGAGACTCCATCCCTAAGTCCTTCTGCATTGCTTTTCCATGTATAAATAATGTGGCAGAATATGAGGCACTTGTCACGGGACTCGGAATGGCCATCAAATGGAAGATTAGAACGCTTCATGTCTATGGAGATTCTCAGTTGGTCATTAACCAAGTCAATGATGACTATGACACTAAGGATGAGAAATTAATGCCTTACAAACGAATGGTTGACATATTTCAAACATATTTTCACATGGTGACTTTTGAGCAAGTTCCGAGAACACAAAATAAGGCAGCAGACGCAATGGCCACAATTGGCTCTCTCCTGGACATTCCTAGTAATGTGCCTCAATTTGAATTTTTGGTAGAACAGCTTTTGGTTCCTGCATATGACATACCAGAATCATAGATGGTTTGCGAGCTTGTTGGTCCCAATTCTCCATGGTATCAAGACATTTATGACTACCTCAAGTCCCAAGCCCTTCCCCCCAACCTGTCCATTAACCAACGAAATTCCTTTATCTGAAAAGCCGCTAGATACACCATCCTCAATGACACCCTTTACCATTGTAGCTTTGATAACTCCCTTTTTCGATGTCTCGACTGATGAAGCACGAACGACCTTGCGAGAGGTACATGAGGGTATATGCGGATCTCATTCGAGTGGTCCTACTTTAGCCAAAAAGATAACGAGACTTGGTTATTACTAGCCGACCATTGAGAAAGATGCATTTGAATTTGTTAGAATCTGTCGCCAATGTCAGATACATAGTGACTTGATTCATGCACCAGCGCAGGAACTTCGGTCGATTACTTCTCCTTGGCCCTTCGCACAATGGGGACTCGACCTCGTGGGAAAGATCCATCCTACCTCGTCCAATGGCCACAAATTCATCAGTACTGCCACTAAGTACTTTACTAAGTGGATTGAAGCCATCCCGCTCACTTACATTATTGGCAAACAAATTTCCAAGTTTATCCTCAACTATATCATTTGTTGATATCATATTCCACAATCTATCATCACAGATAACGATCGTACCTTCAAAAATCAGGATGTCCGTGAACTTTGTGAATGCTTCCATATCCGACACCACTTCTCCACGCCTTACTGCCCACAAGGAAATGGTCAAGTTGAGGCATCTAATAAAACAATCATCAAACTTCTTAAGAAGACCGTCAATGACACTGGTCGTAACTAGCACATCCAACTCAATCCTGCTTTATGGGCCTATCGCACTAGCATTCGTACTCCCACTGGAGCCACTCCATTCGCCCTCGTCTTTGGAGTCGAAGCCATCTTGCCCATAGAGGTCGAAATTCCATCCCTACGAGTCTCTATGAAAGGCCTAATCACTGATGAAGAATATAGACAGTCACGACTGCATGAATTAGAAATGCTAGATGAACACAGACATAATGCCTTGAACCACTTGCAGGCATATCAAAATCGTCTTTGTAGAAGCTACAACAAAAGAGTGATGACTCGGAAATTTGACATTGGTGACCTGGTTCTCATGCAAAATCTTAAGAATCAGTCTGACAAAGAAAAACCAGGCAAGTTTGAGCCCAATTGGTTGGGTCCATACATCATCACCGCGTCATTTGGTTCTGGCGCATATTAGTTGGCTACTTCTGATGGTGAACAATTGACAGAGCCAATCAACAATCTGCATTTACGCAAGTTCTATACATAGCATCAGAAAGTCTGGCCGACAACCATTAAAAATACAAAAAAAATTGAAAAATACAAAAATATCGTCACTTGGATGAAAATCTAGGAAACAAGCATCCTAATAATAGCAAAAAAGTGAAAAAATTTGACCAAAATAAAGAGAAATAATTCATCCAATAGTGAAAACCTGGTAAACAGGCGCTTTGGATAAGTACCATGGTGAAAACCTGGCAAACAGGCGCCATGTGTAGTCAATCATTGCTTTGACATCTACTGTCACTCTATCTACCTTAGTTCATAATAAACATCCATTTTTTTGACATTCGTCATAATGTTTCACCCTGACATTATGACGTTTCTTTCCATGGCCGACAGTGGTTGACATTGAAGTCTTGCGCATCGCCTATCGTCCATACCGGTCATGTCCTTTCCATCAACTTGACTAGGGGCAATATTTTATTATGAGATTGCAATGGGTATCACACATGGTCTTAACAATCATTAAAAGTCCTAAAAAAATCATAAAAATCATAAAAAAAAGTCCTAAAAAAAGACCTAAAAATTGAAAAATGTCTTGAAGAAAACACAAAAAAAATCCAAATAACATCACAAATCCCAAAAACATAGTCAAAGTTAGTCATGTCAGTCGTGTTAGTCTTTGTAAATTGTCGAACTACGAGGTCTTTGCGCATTTGCTACGTAGGCAAGGCCATCAGTCGATGTGCCCCTGAGGCCACCTAGGTTCAGTCCCTTAGGGTTTGTCTGGTCAAGTCAAAACATGTCAATCCATCTTCAATATGTTTGTCCGTCCTTGTCGAACTACGAGGTCTCTGAGTGCATGACGTAGGCAAAGCCATCAGTCGATGTGCCCCCGAGGTTACCTAGGTCAGTCCTTTAGGGTTTTTCATTTTTGACAAATAAGTTAAACATAGTCACACTTAGAACCAAGACAATCATTTGAACGTCAACATTCAAATCGCAAATCAATAGCAAACATAGCCCAGTCAGTCATCAAGCTAAACATCCATCAAATTGCCAACACAATGTCAACCTAGTCACTTTATGGTCCCCTTCAAGATGTGTCCTTGGAATTGGACCCTGTCAAAACATCATTTGCCTTTTCAAGATGTGTCTTTCCTGACGACAGGTTTCATCACATAGTCATTGGCCTTTTCAGGATGTGTCCTTCCTGATGACAGGCTTTGTCACATAGTCATTGGCATTTTTAGGATGTGTTCTTGATGATAGGTATCGTCAAATCATCAATACTGTTAGACTATCAAATCATCAAATTGTCACGCAATCAACCTTCGACACACAAATCTTGGCAAACATATTGAATGGCTGTTGATTTTGCTGGTCTATTTTGTTTTATCTTTTTATTGTTTTATCTCTTGGTCATGTTACTAGCTACCTTGAGGATGTCCCATGAAGGATTTAGAGGTGCAATGATGTCTCATGGCCTAATTTTCCTTTATTGTTGTCTTTGGTGTGTCTTGACAAAAAGACTGGGGCAACTTGGCCTTTAGTATGAGTTAGGACATTCCTTATCTGTGGTTGTCTGTTTTTCACAAGTGGACGACCTTGCACACCTTGGTCTATGTCATATCATAATGTTTGTTGTCCATTTGTCACATTTTACCGCCCAATGATAATTATGCAACGCCTATGATGTTATTTGGTGAAATATTGAAGTATTCCTTTTTCATCCTCACATTCATGATTTCCACGCTAACATTTCTTCTATTTCTCTCATCCATTTCGAGAGCACACTCACGTTCTTTCAACCCGCCTGTCCTCTCGAGGGGGCATACCACTACCTCCTCGTCATCCTTCCTCTCCTCACTTTCAAACTAGGGCATATTTTTGACTTGTTCTTTGACACAATGTGATAAACTGCATCATGTCAAAGAAGGGCAAAATGTAGACACATAAAAATGGCATCAACTTGCAAACCATATTTTTCTATGACGACCACGCTTCTCCCTCACATAATTCAATTATCTAATCATGTCCATTCCTCCATGATTATTTAAATAAATAAATTACGTTTATTTATTTAAATGTGTCACTAATCAATCCTTATTTCCTCCATAACATTGTCATTTATCAAATAAACTCATTTATTTATCCCACATTCCATCCCACCAAATAAATAATTAAAATAATTATAAATATTGTCTTTTGTCTCATTCCCATTTATGAATTAAACCATTATTTAATTCATAAGTCAACATTCCTCCATAAATTAAATAATTTATATTATTCCAACTACCTCTTTTTCTCCATCGTTGATTTGATTATCTCCAATTAAATCTCAACCCTTCATTTCAAGGATTGCCCTAACTTTGACCTAATGTTGCCCTAACTCTAATCCTCCTTATGACATTGATTCTTGGCCTTTGATCTTAGGGCTTCACCAACTTTTAATCATGGCCAACCATTCTCAATTTGGAATTCTTTAAAAGGCCCTCTTTCAAGTCATTTTGAGACACACACAAGAGTTATACACAACATGCTTGAGAGCTTTTGAGTACTTGAGCATACACATTACTTCAATATTTTGCTTGTCTTTGGCATAGGTTATAGTTGCACTTTAATTTTGAGGGCAATTATACAAGTTTTGAGCAAAATGGAGAAGGCCAATGGAGGTCAATCAATGGAGGCTTGAAGACTAGGTGATGTTTTATCTTATTTTGCTTCTTGTTTTCATTGTGCTCTATTGTTAATTTGGGATTTAGTTTTATGCTACTTGTAATCTAACTGAAAATTTCTCTAATTACAATATCAACTTCTCTGTTCGTATTGATTTTTTGGTAGTTTTAAATGTGTTAATGTTGATATTGACTTCTCTACTCACAATAAGTCTTTGGTGATTTTCAATGTGTTAATGTAGATGTAAGTACAGACCAACAAAGTGAGCCCTCAAGTTATTATACTTAACAAAATTTATTAGATCATTAGATAATGCCCCATACATCATGGCATGTGTGCCTCTAGCTCTCATAAGCCTTGCAATCAATTACCCTAACAATACTAAAGATGTGATCACTCTATCTCATCTTTGTCTCATTCTTAGATATTGTCAAGCGTAACCCTCCCCTTTTTGTCAATTAGAAAATGGTCTCCTCTTTGTAGTTTACAAGTCAAACTCATTGACCCATATTTCATGAGTAGTAGTTCACATGAACCCATCTCTCATGATAATGAATGGTCCACTTACGATTCATTGCATCTAGGTGATGCTCATAGGGGTTAAGCAATGGGAAGTATTGGGTGCTACTCATCTATGTGTTATTCACGGTGCTATTGTGGAAACGCTTTATTTGAAGACAATGATGGTGCAAATACATTATGTGCTTTTAACCCAACTCAAACCAAAGAGACATATTCTATGGTCAATGCGAACCATTTTTAGACCCAAATTTTTGGGGTTGCTTTTACCACTACACAATATCATGTCCATATAAAATTCATATAAATTACTTTTGGAGTACCTATATAGTAAATTACTATTGATGCTTCACCCTTGTGAGCATCATCGAGATGCAATGAGTGCTAAGTGGACCAATCACTATCATGAGAGATGGGTTCATGTGAAGTACTACTCATGAAATATGTGTCAATGAGTTTGACTCAAAAACTACACAATTGAACCCTTCAAGCAATTTACAAAATGACTTTTCTAGTCACACTAAGTCTTTTGTGATTTTCAATATGTTAATGTAGATCTAAGTCTAGACCAACAAAGTGGGCCCTCAAGTTAATACATTTATAAAAAAAAAAGGTCATTAGGTAATATCCAATGCATCATGACATGTATGCCTCTAGCTTTCCCACCTTGCAATTGATTACCTTAACAAGACTAGAGATGTTGGGACTCTAGCTCATATGTATATCTTTCTTGTACCTATAAAGGGTGGCCCTCCCCTTTGTCAATTATCCAATACATGGGTTGGTCTCATCTTTGCACAAGTTAGATTGGTTGGTCTCCTCCCTACAAATGTCAAATGATTGATCTCCTCCCCATGCATAGATGTGGGTGGGCTCTACCTTGAAGGTAGGTGAAAAGTTTCCAATTGAATTTGGATAAATTTTACCTCAACATTTGAATGTTCAAATGGATAGTAATTAAGATGTTCAAGTTCTTGCTACTCAATTGTGACGGAACAAATAAAATACTCTCACTGGATGGAAATTAAGTAATGATGGTAAGGACTCAAACCAATAAAAGTTGGGGTTGCCTTGTAGATAGGAATCTTTCTCAACCAAAGGGTTTTATAACTCTTCAAGCTTAATTTTTATGACATTATGATTTTGTCATAAGTTTTTTTTTTGACTAAAAGTGTTCATGTTGTTATGACTTTGTGATGTTGCGATTTAACTTTTTTTTCTTATTGCTAAATTGAAAAAAAAAGACGACTAACCCAACCCACTTAAAGACACAACTAAGAAATCTCATTCTCTGCATTCAAACAAATAATTCAAACTCACAAATTCCGTAAACTTTAAAAAAAACACAAAAACCTCTAAACTCAACATATTAATATTACAATATTGTGATTAATTATTTTAATAACTTTATTCGGTACAATTATTTTTCTTTACAAAAAGAATTATATACCTACACTTCTTCATACTTCAAAACTAATTCCATTCTGTCTATTTTAGAAAACAAAAACTCCTTTCTCATCCCCCGACTAAAAGAAAAACGGTATCAATATGTGACAACAGCAGAGGAGTCGGAAGAAACCAGAGCCTGAAGGCGGCGTTCCAACAATTCAAAGTTGTCCTCTCGCTTGATCAAACTGAGTCGGACATAACGTTTATCCGCTTCAAACGCCCTGCCATTCCTCGCGATGATGCCTCCTTTCTCAAACACCCTTGCACACTCCCTCTCTTCCTCCCTCTCACATTTCACCCATGCGTATGCTGAAAACCATTTACAATTTCTTACCATCTGAGCTCTACGAGCACTTCTCTGAATGAAAGGGAAGAAAAAAAAACAGCAGCTATCTACTTACCTGGTGAGGGCCCAGTAACCCTTCTGAAAAATGTGCAGTTACGGGGCTCCAAACTCTGAAGAGAGAAACGGTCAGAGCCACTGAAAATCCTCTCAACTCGCTGCCAGCGGCTTTTCATTACCCTGTAAGCGTAGTGAAAAAGCAAATGCTTTTCATTTGTGTGGCCGTCTTCTAATCTTTTGGGCTGTGTCTGTCTGTAACCATTTATAATTGCTTTTAATAATCTGGTTGCTCGTAGCTGCGTATCGTGCGATACGCCGAATGTATTAACTCGAACGTACATGTACATCTTCTTAAATACCTCGTAGTCTTTAACAATGGCCCACCTTCAAAACCTCTCAAAATCTCAGAATTGTTTAATTTCTCAAAAAAATTCTATAACGTTTTCACATCAGGGAAATAAATTAACTTTAAAAGTCTGTGACATGTTTAAGAGCAGATGAACAGCACTACATAAATTCCCTAATGTGAAGCGAAAGAATGAATGGTGTTTCTACCCGAGCCTGGAGCCTGCGTGTCCGGTGAGCTTGGAGAGGGTAAAAAGCATAAGATCCTCATCGGCCGGGTGGGGGATTCCAGTGTAGTGAGGCCAGTAATAGGCGTGATCATAAACAGCCCTTACGTTGTTACCTGTTAGGACTCTTTCATCCAAAATACCTTTCGGATTGTTTGGAGACGTTACAAATTCAATGAATGTAGAGGAATTTAGAGACTCTGTTTGTTTTATCCAAGCCCTCGCGTCTCCCTTCCACACAGACTCCACCGAATCGAACATTTCGATCTGGTCTCGAAATGCCTGCAAAACAAACGCAACGGATTATAACTAGTACATGATTTTTGAATATGAGGTGGTAAAATTTTCAGTTGCCAATTTGGAACGTCTTATTCTCAACAAACATCTTTAAAATTTGATTCAATCCCCAAACCCCCTTAGAGTTGGGCAATTCAATTAAAAACCTCCCCAAGAAGAAGAAGAAATGGAGTTACCCCATAATATGGACTGGCCGAAACCACTTGTGAGGTATTTGGAGCATGAAACGGAGAAAGGCTGAGAACTGCGGCATTGATGAGCTGGAGAGAACCTGTTCCCGGCACAATATATCTGCCTTGTGTCACGGCGTTGCACACCAGCTCGTGAATGGCACGAATCTGTTTCTCTAATTCGGGGGATATGAGCGAGTATTCTAAACCATCGTTCACATCGTAGCTCATTCGATACCAGGCCGGTACTACAGTTGCTCCTGCTTCCGCATTTGCAATCCAGAAGGGCTCTAAGAAAATGGGATCTCCTCTGTCATGTAAACATTAGGTATGAAAAATTATTAGAAAAGGAGAGGCGCTCGAAAAGGGATGATGATTTTAGAAAAGGAGCTTCAAGGGCATAAAGATTTGAATAGATTGTTAAAATTAAGTAGCAAACAACTGATCAATTTCATTAAAGATGGGTTCTTGTGAACCACTTGAAATATGGGTCAATGAGTTTGATTCGGAAAACTATACGGTTAAATTCTGATAGTAATATCATAATTTGACATGCTGTAGAAAATACCTCCTACTTATCAATTGATGAGCTAAAGGGGCTCTATAATGAATGGTTCATAAGGTACAATACTCACTGAAGGTTTTGCAAATGGAGTTGCAAGCTAAGTGGGCTTCTTAGCTTAATCTTGAAGAAAATTTCATGGTTAAGCACGCTTGAGTTGGAGTAGTACTGGGATGGTTGACCTCCCAGGAAGGCTCAATGCTTCACCTCTGTGAGCATCACCTAGATGCAATGAGGCTAAGTGGACCATTCATTATCAAGAGATAGGTTCTTGTGAACCACTACTCATAAAACATGGGTCAATGAGTTTGACTCGAAAAACTATACAGTTAAATCCTGATAGCAATATCATAATTCATTAAAGATGTTAAAAAATTATTTATGACATCATAAGATGAGCACCTGCTTCTAAAATATCATAAACTGAGCAGACAGCTTCTAAAACACCACCATATGAGCTTAAATGACCATAAACAGAGCAGGCAGCTTGTAAAAATATCTCAGTAATATTTTGTTCTCGTGAAAGCTAAAATGTCAAAAATTGTGTAATTGTTTTATGTTCTTTTATATTTTGATAAACTTTTCATGGATCAGTTGGGAGACAAATTTAGGACCTCCCATTTACTGTTTGGATGCTCTACCACTGAGTTATCAATTCTCATAATGACTAGTTCATCTTTAGTTCAGGTGTGGCTCACTTTCCAACGCCTCCCTCGAGTCACACCACAGATGATCAAACATCCTAGCTTGGTTTGGTTCCAGCGACCTGGACCTTGATAACATGTTTATTTTTTTATGTACTAACTAGAAGACAAACTTAAGATCCCCATTTGCTGCTGACCTGCTATTCCACTGAGCTACCAGCCCTCTTGAACAGGACTAATCCATCTTTAATTCAAGTATGATTCGTTTTTTTTGGATTATACGATTTCTTTCCGTGTTCCTTAAAGTTTTTTGTGCCTAAGATATTATAAATTTTCTGAACTCCCTATAACCGTATTTGGTAAAGGGTAGATTTCACAAGTAACATTTAAAATAGAAGGGTTTTTTTTTACCCAGGACACCATCCGACTCTCCTCTTTTGAGCCTGGGTTAGCCAGTTAGGTCCCTTTCCATTTTTGTTTGTGCAGGGCGAACCGGGGGGTTTTCCAACAGCTGGACTGGAGAGTAAGTAATTTCCCCACACAAAAGCCCTAGCGAATGCTAAATTGTAAATATGTTTCATTGAATGATGCAAGTTAATGTGGATTTCTTAATCCTAAAGCACATGTTTTTAAGTGCATTTAACTTTAGGGAAAGAAATTTCTACAAGATTTTTTCTCAAATTTTTAGTCACAGGAAGGCGAAGCAGAGCAAATAAACATTCTATCGGTAACTAATCAAAATAATTGTAATCTTCAAATTTTATGGTTGAAGCCATCCAAATTTCCCCTGGTTTTATTTACTCTATAATTTGAAAAGGGTTTATCAAAAATGTAATATTCAGAGTAAGTTCTTCCACGATTTAACGGGAAAAAGCTCGACGCGATCTCAAACTAGAATGAAATTTTATGGAAGGAATTCAATCTGCATCCGCACCTGGCACCTAGTTACAAGAAACTAATAGGGAAAAAGTTTTATATTTAGTTATGCAGATATTTTATTTTGTAGTTTCTTTAGCAAGAGCATTGATTTGCAGTGCCGAGTTTATTACTTCTAATCAAGAATATTGGACATACTACATAGTTTTACAATTATGTGGTAATCAAGGCTTTATACTTCCCTGATGCATCTCGTAGAGATATTTTATTTTATTTTTCATTTATGTATTTTTTCCCGGAGGAATAGCGATTTGGCGACCTGGCATCTACTCGGAGGGCGTCGATAAGCAGGGCAATGCCCTGCAACCTCCAGGCTCAACAATTTGAGTCAAGATTCAAAGCCGAGGCATGCGGGACACTGTAGAAATCGTCTGATCGTTCTGCCCTAACCTAGGAACTGATCTCGTAAAGATTTTGCAAATTTCAAAAAAAAAATCACAAATAATGTACCCGCTATTTACTTTTAATCGAGTAAACCGTAGAAAAGATGGTGTACAGACTCACTCGTTGGCGTTTGCCAGACAATCTGGAAGGAAGTGGGAACAGTCGAGTCCAGTGTAGCAAGCATTACATTCGCAAGCGAGCGATCCGTTGTCATCCGTCATAAAGGTGTCGACAAATACGTAACCATGGCCAGAGCAATGATATTGTGATGCTACTGCTTCTGCTTCCTCTGCGGCTCTTCTGCTCCACCCTATCCCCTTCCAATTATCACCGCCCAACAGTTGCCCATGTTTTGGTGGACGAAAAAGCAATAATACGTTAAGCAACAGGGAAAACACCAGCAACGTGCTGGAGAGTGAGAATTTTTGGCAGGAAGAGGAATTTGCAGGGTGGGAGTGAGGCGCCATTTTGCCTCACTTTCTTCGCCAGGAATGAGAGTGTTTAGCTTCAGGCTATAATACCCATCTTCCCTAATACTCCCTTCGACGCCACGCAACGCCACAAATTTCAATTCTAATATATTATTCAATGATTTTAAAATATTTTATTAGACCTGAGTATTTGAGGTTTTGGTTTTGAGCCGAACAGATAGATATTCGCATTTTCTATGGGACAAGAAGAGTGTTTTCGCTGTCCCCACCTCCTTGTGTATCCGCCATTTTTCTCACGTTGAAAAACAACGAAAAGAAGAATTATTTTATTAGGCAATATATTATATTATATTATATTATATTTTGAGTTTCAGTTTGAAGTAAGTTTTATGTTGGAAACAATTGTTTCATGTGGTTAAATTATATGTTGAAAGAAATGTAAATTAGGAATCGCATCTTGGTGTGCAATGGATATGTCGATAGTTTTTTTATTTAGAATTTGTATGGATAAAGCTTAGTATTTGACATTAAATATAATAGAATGTAATTGTGAAATGCTTTGAAATAAGAAGAAAAGCAATTTGAGATAAATATTTGTTTTGTGTAGGAAGATGGAATAAAAGTGCTTATTAATGATATATATGTGTGTGTGTGTGTGTTTGAAATTGAATAATATTGAGTATACATTCGAAACATTAAATTAATATATTATAAATTTAAATTATAAAATGTAACAATATTATTGGAAATTTAGAAACAATATTTAATTTTTTACTTTCTTTCTTTGTATAAAGTGCAATGATTATTGATAAGCTAAATTCAGTGTATTTAAATACGATTTTCTAAAATATAATAAATTTTATTATTTGTAAAATATTATAATTTTATTTATTTATTTATTTTACCTTTATATATTATGAATGTAAAACATATTTTCTAGTGAAAATGTAGAAAGAATGTCTGATACTTTGCTTTCTTTCTTTGTATAAAGTATTTTTTTAATATTATTTTTATTTATTTTGTATTGGATTCATCGAATGGTTAGATTTTTTTCAATGGTCAACCATCATTCTACCACATTCTCAACCATTGATCATTAAATTCAACCGATAATATTCATATAGGGAATGCCTTCGAGCCTTCGACATAAAATTGTCATACCTCTCAGGAAACATCTTTATAAAATCATCCAAAATCAAATCTTGCAGAATCAAATCAAATCTATTAAAATCTAATGTTCAATTTGCAAAATATCAAATCATCTAGATTGTGGTGATTCTTTTGTTTAAGAGGAGATGATAAGTTTCCCATCTTTTATCATTGGATTCAATGAAATTGTTCAAGGTCAACTAATGACTACCACAACCCTAAGAAAAGCCTATAGTCTTCTCGTTTGAGTAGCGAAGTAGATGAGACAGATCTTGAAGCAAATGCCAAAACATGGAGAGATATGGGGTTTCCTCTGCAAAATGGTGATATTAGGACTATCATTTACAAATCATCAAAGCTTCACTATAGTCTAAATTGCTTGCCTTTCCTTTTTGTTACTTATGCTCATGAAAATAATGGCAAAAGATAAGGTGGTGTAAAACTAAAAAATCCTACAAAGTGTTTGTATTATGTTGTGCCAATAAGAAAGACAATGGCACTTTAGGTTTGGAGAGAAAATGTTCAAGGCCAAGAGGAATTCAAGAAAACTTGTGATTTTGACCAACAAATAGAAGAGCAATAATAATCGCAGGTCACAAGTTCAAACCATATGTCACCATCTAAGAATAATAACTACAAAAATTTGAGCTAGTAAGCCTCCATTTGCTTCTTTTTGTTATCAAGTGCCTCCTTTTGGGGGACCTTCTCCACTTTAGAGTGGAAGGAGGAGTTGTCCATGTCTACTCCTATGGTATTAGCAACCTTCATGATGAGTTGAAGATACTTCTTAGATTTCTACTCACTATATGAAGAATATTGTTCTCTACTTTTACCTATGAGAAAGTAAATAGTCAAAACACATCTTGAAGACCCAGGTTTGGTAGGTATTAAGTTACCTTGATGTGATTGGCTTCTAGGTTGATCATGTCAAGGATGATTATGTAAGAGGTGGGGAGTATCCAATTTATCTATAGAGGTCCTGAACTTCTTTTGGGTGCCCCTCATAGATCTACAAGTAGGTAATTAAAGCTTCTTCTCCTCAAGTAAGTGCAAAAACATTGGCATAACATGAATGCACTATAATGCACTCACATTATGTTAAACATAAAGAAGAAATAACAAAGAGGTTGAGATCATTTGAAATCAGCCTCTCACCTAGAAAACGGTAGACAATGGTTATCTAAGAGTGCACTCGCATTGTGAAGTTGCCAAATTACAATCAATTTGCCACCAAATTTTTTCCAAAATTACCCCAAGTTGAGGAGGTAAGTTTTGTTATTTTTTAGTGGAAATTTTTTATTAAATAGCAAGATAGAAATGGTTTTGAAAAAATTTTGTTTAATTTTAAAAAATTAAAAATCCCCCAGCAGTTCATAACAACCCTCATTCATCCATTCACAAAAACCTTGGTGAAGAATAACCACAACAAACCCCTCTAACAATGCTCAACATCCTCCAGGACGTAAGAAAACATCCTATGGAAAATAGAAAATAACAAGAAATAACTTGAAATAATAATTATAAAGTTGAGAGATTTGAGTGGAACAACCTCCCTTCAGTCTACCCTCACCACCTCACTAGAATCTATTATCTCTTGTGCATAGATTCTAGGTGAGTGGTCAAATTAACACCTAGTTAAACAAGAGGGAAGAATCAAGACAATTATAGAAAAATTTATCTTATAAACAAATCAAATCAAATCAAATATTAAAATATGACTTATGTGCATTGTTCACTAACCCATGAACCAATGCACCCCTACATGATAATTTTAGGAGGTTCCCTATCCATTGGTTCCATAGATATTAAAATCTAATGTTCAATTTGCAAAATATCAAATCATCTAGATTGTGGTGATTCTTTTTTTTAAGAGGAGATGATAAGTTGCCCATTTTATATCATTGGATTCAATGAAATTGTTCAAGGTCAATTTATGACTACCACAATCCTAAGAAAATCCTATAGTCTTCTCATTTGAGTAGTGAAGCAGATGAGACAGATCTTGAAGAAAATGCCAAAAAGTGGATAGATATGGGATTTCCTCTGTAAAATGATGATATTAGGACTACCATTTACAAATCATCAAAGCTTCATTGTAGTATGAATTGCTTACCTTTCCTATTGTTACTTATACCCATGAAAATAATGCCAAAAGATAAGGTGGTGTAAAACTAAAAAATCCTACAAATTGTTTGTATTATGTTGTGTCAATAAGAAAGAAAACAACACTTTAGGTTTGGAGAGAAAATGCTCAAGGCCAAGAGAAATTCAAGAAAACTTGTGATTTTGACCAACAAACAAAAGAGCAATAATAGTAGCAGGTCACAAGTTCAAACCATATGTCACCACCTAAGAATAATAACTACAAAAATTTGAGCAAGTAAGCCTCCATTTACTTCTTTTTATTCTCAAGAGCCTCCTTTTGGGGGACCTTCTCTACTTTAGAGTGGAAGGAGGAGTTGTCCATGTCTACTCCTATGGCACTAGCAACCTTTATGATGAGTTGAAGATACTTCTTTCTACTCACTATATGAAGAATATTGTTCTCTACTTTTATCTATGAGAAAGTAAATAGTCAAAACACATCTTGAAGACCCAAATTTGGTAGATATTAAGTTACCTTGATGTGATCAGCTTCTAGGTTTAGCATGTCAAGGATGATTATGTAAGAGGTGGGGAGTATCCAATTTATCTATAGAGGCCCTAAACTTTTTTTGGGTGTCCCTCATACATCTACAAGTAGGTAATTAAAGCTTCTTCTCCTTGGGTAAGTGCAGAAATATGGGGGACCAAAAAGTGGCCACGCCACTTTTTGGTCTCATACAAAACATAACATGAATGCACTATAACACACTCACATTAAATGTTAAACATAAAGAATAAATAACAAAGAGGTTGAGATCATTTGAAATCAGCCTCTCACCTACAAAACGGTAGACAATGGCCATCCAAGAGTGCACTCACATTGTGAAGTCACCAAATTATGATCAATTTGCCACCAAATTCAAAGGAATTTTGTTTAATTTTAAGAAATTAAAAATCCCCCAAGAGTTTATGAAAACCCCCATTCATCAATTCACAAAAACCTTGGTGACGAATAACCACAACAAACCCCTCTAACAATGCTCAATATCTTCTGAGACGTAAGCAAACATCCTATGGAAAATAGAAAATAACAAGAAATAACTTGAAATAATAATTAGAAAGTTGAGAGATTCGAGTGGAACAACCTCCCTTCAATCTACCCTTGTCACCTCACTAGAATCTATTATCTCTCATGCATAGATTCTAGATGAGTGGTCAAATTAACACCTAGTTAAACAAGAGGGAAGAATCAAGACAACTATAGAAAAATTTATCTTATGAACAAATAAAATAAAATAAAATATTAAAATATGACTTATGTGCAATGTTCACTAACCCACAAACCAATGCACCCCTACACGATAATTGTAGGAGGTTCCATATCCATTGGTTCCAACACTAAGGGATAAAGAATAATTTTTGGGATAAGTGGTGGATGGTTTTTTACTATCCTCCATGCAACAACAATGAGGTCCTATAGTACTTTTTGAGAAAACTCTATTGTGATTTTGTCCTCAACGAGATCCCAAACTAGTTTGGCATGTGATAGTTTCAGGGTAAAGGTGGCAAATTTGCATAGCATATAGTGGGGGTACAACGTGCCAAAAAATAGGTAAAGGGACCCCTTGCTAGGCCATACATTGAGCATGTTATGATCCCTTTTGTTGTGAAGGAGAGTGTTGAGGTCAAGACCTTATATTCCATTAGCTCACTCACTCATAGCATTTTACAAAATAGAGTGATGAGGGTGAGTATTCCAAGTCTTGGAATTCAATCCACATATGTTGAAACTGTGGGTCTTCTTGTGATTATGGATTTGAGGATGATCAAGGTGCAATGACTAGTAATAGGGCACACCCATATTGGATCAGATTGTGTTTGAATATGAGTTGCTAAATGAGACATTTAGCATTGATAGACATAAATTTGAACAAGGTTAAACTTAATTTGTACTATATTTCATTATGAAACATAAGATTAACTTTAAATTACTAAATAGATTGTAATAAAATTTCAAGGTCAGGGTGTTCACCCTGCATCTAAAAACCCTTCATCTTCTATTTACACAATGATGTTGAGTCCACAAGTATGTAATTAGTAAAAAAAATAGTAAATAAATGTTGCAATCTTAAAATTCACATTGTATGTTGAACAAATAAATGTTAGGCATTCGACATTAGGGCCTGTTAGTTAGAGTGGTCATACATATTTCATTTCAAGATAAGCTTGACTATTTTTAATCATTATGTTTGTAAAATAATGTTAGGTGGATTTTGGTAATTTAGTAACGTTGTTTTTTTTTCAATTAATGACATCATATTAAGTGTAGTGCCCCTCTGTGTCAGTTGTTCTAGACTTTTGTGTGAGTATTTGTGTGTGCTTCATTGATTACTGTGTTATTTGATTATGTGAAAAATATCATATGTTAGTAATCATGTTTAAATAATTAATTAAATCATAAGTGATTTGCAAGGTTATTTAAAATATAATTAGAAATTAAAATAATAATCAATTAAATTAAATCAAATGATTTAGAACAAATGATCAATTCTAATTCGTTAAAAGTAAAAGTGATATTATTAGATAAATTGATTTAAATTGTTGTGTTAAATTGAAGTTAATAATAATTATGAACAAAATAATCTTGAAAAGATAATTATTATAATAAGAAATTTAAATGGTTAAGGAGATAGGAAGCTAAAGTGTTTTAAAACAAGAAAAGAAACTACACCTATAGAGCATTTGGAAGTCGAAGAGAACTGTAGAATAAAAATAAATAATAGCTATATTTGGCTTTTGAAGGGAGAGAATGGGGGGGGAGATTGTTTGTATAGGCTACTCTTGTACTGCATCAAAGGATAGTCTCAGAGAGATTGATTAAGCTTGGGTGCAGATCAGGTATGTATTCTTTCATGAAGCTCTGTCAAATCCAATGTCTTAAGGATGCAGGGAATTTATATAAATTATCAACTCTTTCCCAAGATAAATTTAATCTGTCTTTCATTCAATTACCACTTGATCTGCATGACTGTTGGTAGATAAACGTATAGTTTGTCTTTCGTCCTTTTATTATGCCATGCTCTGAAGTCTGATGCCATCCTCTTTATTGACTGAGCCGAATTGATATTGGTCACCTTTTTGGCGTTTATGACGTGTGTGCCCTACTGCTAAATTATACACCCTTGGTAATGGAGTTGATTTGTAAATCCATTTTTTTACTAATTGGCTGCCTCTTGCAACTGTACGTTGGCGAATGAATTACAACACTAGAAGTCTCAGATTTGTTATTTTGCATGTTATCCTCATAGCATGCCCCGATAAAAGCTTTTGGTCTATGTGTCCCTCAAACCTTTTAGCATATCTTATTGATCTTTTTCATTGCCTGGACCGAGTGGTGTTTTTCCCTAATTGCTTAAGTATCTAGCTATTTCTGTTACTCTTTTTTTAGCAACTGCAAATAAGTGAAGATACATTCTGGTATGAAAACCTATCATTCCGAGTTTTAATCTAAAAATAGGTGTTGATATGATTAGGAATAGATTCACTTTATCCTCCTTGACACTACGCATTGTCTCACGAAATTCCTCCATCAATTATCTTCAATGGATGCGCATACCTTGTTCCTTAGCTCTCATTTTGGCATGAGCATGAAGGGTAGCCATGTGCACGTAATGATCAACTATATATGTATTGCAATAAGGGTTACTGTTGTGTGAGCTGTGCACAGCCCCATTCACTAAATTTGAATGGCTGCATGCGCTTAGAACACAGGCAAAGCTTACAATGGTTAGGTGCGTACCTGAGTGCGTCATTCAATCAAAGATTTTGAGAGCTTTCCATTGGTTGTGGTGAAGTTTAATTTCCAAACTTCAAATTTAAGTGCATCTCTGGAAACTCGCCACCAAACAGCAAAGTGTCCAGTTCTGAAAAGAAAAAGTTGTACAGTATTTCCTCTACTCTTAAGTCACGTATTTGCACCTCACCTGTCTCCTTCCCTTCAATTTTGTGGATAACAGTTAGGATATGATAATAATGCAAGTAGATGGCGATATTTCCAAATTCCAATATTCACTTTCTAATACTTGGCAACCTATCACTGTTACGGCGTTTAGAGTTGAGACATTGTACAGAATTAAGTAGCCTCCCTGAAACCATTGGCAACCCGTCATAGTTATAGCTTTTAGACTTGCAGGGGTGTAGAAATTTAAATAATCTCTCTGGTTTCATTGATAGCCTGTCACAGTGGCGCACTTGAACATGGTAGGGTGTATAGATTTAAATAAACTCTCTGATTATGTTTGCAACCTGTCTCAGCCATCGCACCTGGCATAATGGGAAGTTTAAAAGTTTAAATAATCTCTCTAGTTTCATTGTCAAATGTTAGAAAAGAATTTTCTCTTGATTATAAAATTAAATGATTATTCTAGATAATGAAAATTGGTAACACATTAGAATATCGGAGAAAAGAGTTATGTTTTTTTTATATAAATGAATAGGTTCTTACTTATACAGTGAAGTTAGATGGTCATATAGTTTTAGTTAAGAAGAAAAGTGGCGTTGTAATGTAGTGTTGATGAAATTAGTTATCCTTTTAAATATAATTAGAGTATTAATTGGCTAATCATGTTTATATATATGAATATAGTTATAGGAATGATTATAATCCTAAATTGGAATAAAAGAAATTGGTTGGAATACTTTTATAACTTCTTTTATTTTATTACAACTTTATGATGAGCATAGTGAGAGGTTAGTAAGGTATGTGAATATAGCCGTTAATGAGTTAAAACGATTCCTTATCAAGTGTAGAGTCAAATTGTAGACGATAGTTCAATTGTTCTTTGAAGTTATTGCTTTTGATTGTTGGGGTAGTATTCTGAGTGTGATAAAATATGCCTTGAGATAATTACGATATGTGATTATAGAGTTCCTTTATTTATTTTAAATTAATTCTTATTGAACGAATGGAAAAATTGTATTTGAATGGTCATTGTTCATTTAAAGGTAATTTGGTGTATCCTATTTGTGGTGTCCTCATTGGAATTGCTTGGCTTCAGAAGTGATTTCACTCCATTGGGTTCGTGTCCTTTTATGAGTGATTTGACATATCCTTCCATTGTGACTTTTCCTGAGTTGACGTGAGTTGGGGATCTTCTTTAAGTTAAATTGTGTTGATATTCGTTTAACCTTACATGGTGAATTCCTGGTTTGTTTTGAGTTGTGGGGGTCTTATTAATTGATTTTGTGGTGGAGTATTTTGGATACTAATGCAATGCTTGGTTGGGATAAGTTTATGCTTCTTATTGAATGCAGTCTTCCCACTTTTAGTAGTTTGGAGAAACATTAAATTATATTGTTGTCATGTTTGTTGATTTTTGTCAAAGGTCATTTATTTACCAACTGTATGGGTATCTTGTGAGGAGAAAATTGAGGTCTCCCTTGGATGCCTGGTTGCACGCTTTTACCTTTGTTGTTGAAGGATTGTTTCTAGATGGTTCCATGTCGGTGTGAATGCTTTTGGAGACTAATTTTGATTCATGGAATCCTTTATCATTTAATTTGTGTTGCAATGTAATTGGGAACTCGTGTTTTGTTTATGAGTTGTGGATAGTTGATCTTCTTAAATTTCCGATTTATTTCATATCGAAGTTGATTATGTAGTCTGGATGGAGTTGTTGATCTTATTTTAATGTATTCACTCATTATATTTGAATTGAAAATAGTTCTTTGAGGTCTTGCATTTATTGTTGTCAATTCTTCATGGGGAAACCCCAATGTAAGCCCTTTGAGATTCTTCCACAGGCTTGATTATATTGTTGGTCAATGTTCCTCATTTTATGTGCTCTTGACATGGCAAGATATTGGTATCATTATTTTGAAAGGGTTGTACGAAACTTTGTGAGACTCTGATTTTGTACTTGTTAGCGAGATGGGTAATGCCTCGCACACTTTTATGTTGTGATTCTTTGTTCAAATTATGATGGTACAACCCTTGGTTTTTTTGGTTTGATGTGGTTGGGTCTCTAGGAGAGTGGCTCCTCATGGGGTCGGTGCCCCATTTAAGGGAAGGGCACAAGATAACCCACCAGTGAAGTAATCAAGGAAAACCCACACCAACTTAGGAGGGTTGGGTAGTAATATCATTATAAGATTTAAAAATGGATGTCTCGTCTTCATTATTGCTTCTGCAGACTAATGGAAGGCTGAGAAGGCCGTGGTCTGCAAGGTCGTGACCTCGTCTTCATGAGAGGTTTACGGCTCCGCATGAGTCACCCTATGGCCCGGCGCCCCCAGTTGGGAGGAAGGGCATAGGATAGCCATAGATGGGACCGGTGCCTCCAGTTGGGAGGAAGAGCAATGGATAGCCCATGTAGGACTATGCGATGACACTCTCCCCTAGTTGCCCAGGTGTTTTTACTTTATTATGTTCCTCTGGAAGTATGTTATGGGAGTTGGTTTAGATTGTGGTTGAATGGACTTATATTGATTTATGGAGTATTGGCTTGATACATCTTTGGTGTACTTTGTGGTCTTGTATGATCTCTGACTTATGTCCTTGTACTCTTATGGTTCTGTGATATGATGTTATTGTATTGTTTAATTGCAATTTGGAATTGTATTATGTTTATTAATTCAGTTTGATTTGGAAGTGTTTCATGATCATCCTTTGGTTACTTGTTTACTGGTCATTGCTTTGATTTATGTGATGAGATTTATGACTTTAAGTTATTATGTTGACTCTTGGATGTTGTTGATTATGTCATTGTAATCCTTGAGTTTTATGATACTTTTGTATGATGTTGAGTCTTGTGGTTCCATGTTTGGATGTTCTTGGTTGAGGACTCCTCTTATCAGCTCCTTAGCATGGGGGGTGGGTCTTCAGACCCACATGGTCGGGTGGAACGTGCTAAGCACCCCATTGGGTCCCCAGTCGAGGATCGAGAGGTGCAGATTGGTGTTGTTGCGGCGACCCCAGAGTTGTATCCGTCTTGGAGCCAGTTATGATACTGTGTATTCATCTATTCATTTGTATCATGATTCTTGTTGTATGGTTTCCGTTCATGTTTGCACTATTGTATCATTGTACCTCTAGAACATTGTATTGTAATGTAATGTTAAACTCGGTGTGGATGTTGGTCATGGCAATTGTTACTCAATGTGTTAAGTTAATCATGCATATGTTGTATTTATGTACACAGATGGTTTCTTATCAATGAATTTTCATGTATGTGTTATATTTGTTAATGTTTACTTTGTTATGGATTTTATTCTTTATTGTCGTTGTGTGGATCTAAGTCGCGTAATGACTCCTCGTGTACCCCAAGGGATGTATGTGCTAATGAATCTACTTAAATGAAATTCATGTCATGACTTAATGTGTATTACATGTATGTTATGTTAACTTTTTAAAAAAAAATTGTGCAGTAATTATTGTTTAATTGTCCTTTGGGGTTCACACGGCGGGGCGTTACAATTAGACTCCTCCCAATATGTGTAGTGCAGTGGAGGAGGGTATTGCCATAGCAGTATTATCTTTGATGCAATTGACAAAGGTATGATCCATATTAGTAAAATTCATATTCTATTTTTTGTTTTATCCCACATCTTAATGCAAATTTGAATCATATTCATGTGTAGTTTAATTTGATTCTTGATGCTTGTCACAATAGGTCACAACTCCAGCTCGTTCTCCTTAGATAGATGAAGAGAGGCAACAATTGCTTGAGAGAGATTATCAACTAGTGGTAAGTGATTATTTCATTATATGTCATTCTATATTTCATTTTCTATATATTAAGTTATGTATATTTTTTATTGTATTATGTGTAGCTCCAAAAAACTTATGAGATGAGGTGTAGTCAACATATTTTAAAGAAAATGCCATCACTTTCCTCTCTATCCACTAGATGGTCAAAGGCCACTCGTGATCTCTTTCTTTCCCCTAAGTGATTACATTAGGAATTTTTTGTATGCCTATATGACTATTTTGTACATATATTTGTGTATATTATAACTATGGGTCTGTGCAAGAACATAGAGGGCCAAAAAGTGATGATGTTAAAAACGTGACATGAAGAAGTCAAAATCGTGAAATTCATGTTTGCCTTTTTACTTGGGTCGGTAAAAATTACAATTGCTATAGTAAACACCAAAGAAAAACAAATATCTATTATTAACGGATATTCGATATTAAACAACAAAAACAAATATTTGATTTATAAAAAATGAATATCCATTACTTATCCTAATAAATGGATATTCGTTATAGACAAACTTATAATTTTTTAGAGACAAAGACATGTATATTAATTATTATAATATGTGTATATTATTATAATTATATATTATATAATAATAATGTATTATTATATTATAATAATAATATATTATTATATTATAATAATAATATATTATTATATTATAATAATATTATATTATTATATTATAATGATAATATAATATTATATATTGTATAATAATAATACAATATTATATATTATATTTTAATAATACAATTTTATATTATATTTAATAATAAAATATTATATATTATATAATAATAAAATATATTATAATACTAATATATCTTAATATATATTAATATGATAATAAATATTATCATATAATATATATTATATATTAATATTATGTTATCCTAAATATTTATATTAAAATATTATTATGATAATATTAAAATATTATTATATTAGATATTAATATTACCATATATAATATATATTATATATTAATATTATCATAAATATTATAATTATATACAAAATATTATATATTATATAATAATAAAATATTATATAATATATTTTTTAATATAAATGGCAAAAAAAGGCAAGTGTTGGCAAATAATACTTCATGAGGGCAGACAAATTTTGATGGATGAGAGAATAAAACAATCATTCCTCCATTTTCCATAAGGTAAAACACAATCCCTCTTAGCAAACGGCAAGGATATCAAAACCATAGCAATGGGACATGAGCATAGCCTGAACCCCAGATGGTAGGAAAACAAAGGGATAGTGTAACATGCCCATTGTTCTACCCATTGTTTTTACTATGTTATACTCACAAGTGAAAGTTTATGCTACTAATTGTAGATACCCTAAGTTGTCCTGACTAGTGAACAACACTATTTAACTAACTTTCACCCTTCTTCCTTAAATTATTAAATAATACATTATTATTTAATTATTATCAAATTTTGTATTTGTCTATTAATTAAGTGATTTAACATTATTTAATTAATTCATCCTCAATCATCATTTATGACTAATTAAATAAATCTCATTTATTTAATAAATGGCCTAATTTAACATTTTCTTCCTAATTAATTAAATAAACACAAATTATTTAATTATGTCACTAACATACCTTATTCTTCTAAATTAATTAAATTGTTATCATTAATAATTTAATTAAACTACTTTCCCTTCTCCAAATTTGAATAATTAAATCAAATTATTCAATTTCCCCAAAATCACTCAGCATGGTCAAATAAATAATTATATATTTATTTGTTAAAGTCAAAAGCAACTTGCATGTTCATCTCCAATATTGATTAATTATTCAATTAATTAATTATCCTCACCACTTTTGATTGAGTAAATCATGACCATTGATTTCTCACTCTAATTGGTTAACTAACCCATCTATTTCCTAACTCACCCTGACTTTCTCAATCCCACTAAACACTCAATTTGACTTTCCCAATCCCACCAATCATTCCAATCTAATCCCACTAATTACACAATTAAAATCCTTAAGTAGATCAATCAAAGGAGTTAACTGACCAATCTATTTCCTCTCAACGGTTCTCAACCATTGACCGTGATCTTTCATTGCTAAATCTCGATTGTTGATCTAAAACCTGAAAATCTATAAGACAACCTTCTTTCTTCTCAAAAATAATCAGAGAATCTAGAGAATTTGTGTAGAAAGGTCATGTTGAATTGACTATTGAATTCTTAAGAGAAAATACTTATATCTTTGATCACCAATAACATACCTTTTGAAGCTTTTTGTAACAACAATGGAGGCTTCGTATTGATCCAAGCGATCCAACATCAATATGAATCACACTGACATGGGATGGTAACATTGTAATGCTTGAATTCATTTTATGTTCTCTTTTATGATAGCATTGTTCATCGAATTCTTAGTTTTATAATTTTATTTCATGAGTAGGTTGGAATTTATCTTTGCTTTGATCTCTTTCATTTGATTTCATTGTTGTTTCCTTATGTTTATTTTCCCCCTTACATCAATTGGCATGCCCGGTGGGACCTAGGTCCTTACACTAATATTTTTGTAAGGTTTTGTGAGCAATTACAGGTTTCAAAACACTGGCATCTTTTACAGGAAATGCTATTTCTATTTGGAACGCAAAAGTCAAAAAATATGGATGTGGTTGTAGTTATCGTTTTATTGTGGTCATCCTAAACTTAACCGCTATCGTCCTAAAGTCAACCGTTATTGTCAAAAAGGTCGCTATTGTTTATTTTGTGTTGTAGGTTTCTGAGGGATCTAACAGTTACATAGCCGCTTTCATCCAAAATAGATTTGTTATCATACTTTGTGCGTACCGCTATCATTTGAAGAAGTTGCAGTCATTCCAATGAAAAGGCCACTATTGTACTAAACAAGTGTGCTACTGTTTTGAATTTTGTTTCTACTTCAAATTGTAAAGGTTGTTTGTATTTTTGGTATACTTAACCCTGACCACTTAATTTTTGTTGTGCTTGTGAGGTTTTCTAACATTTTTGGTGCAATCCTTGCAGAATTATGGCATGTTTTCGTGTGAACAACTAACAATTTTCTTGTAGAGTTGATGAATGGTCCAAGGCCTTTCAATTTTCAAAAATATTTTTTTAGTTAAAACATTTCATTTTGGTGTACCTAAAAAGAACCTACAAATCTCACACTTCATTTTGGTGCATTTAAAATCGAACAATCAGCTTCCACACTTCATTTTGGTGTACTTAAAATTGATTTCATATTTCATTTTAGTGTACCTAAAAAGAACCTACAAATCTCACACTTCGTTTTGGTGCATTTAAAATTGAACAATCAACTTTCACACTTCATGTTGGTGTACTTAAAAATTGATTACACATTTCAATTTGGTGTACCTAAAAAGAACCTGCAAATCTCACACTTTGTTTTTGGTTCAATAAAAATGGACAAGGCAACTTGAATGTCTTTTTTCTTTTGGTTACAATCTTCATGTTTCAATTTGGTGCATAAAATTGAACAAATCATATTTTATGATTGCAAAATGGCATTGCTTGCTTGAAGTCTCAAATGTTTTGAACTTGGTGCATCTAAAAAATGAATTGTTATCTTTACACACTTCACTTTTGGGCTTAAAATGAAATTGTTATAAATTGTCTACCGTGTTCACCATGTTTGGAAAACCAAGTGTGTATCCTCTCCCCTTGCATCTTTGGATGATCATGGGTGACGAAAAGAACTTTAGGTTTCACATTCATTTTTGCATCATTACCTTTAGATCAAACTTGCCTAAGAGACACATCCCAAAAGGAGAACTCGAAGGCAACCCAAATCAGATTTTCCCTTGAGCCGCTATATAAATAATTTAGGTGAAAGCCAAGATTTAACTGGTGTTAGCCTTTTCCAGATAGTGCCATTCAGAATGGGGAGGTACCTTTGCGTATAAGTGCCCCTAGTAGGAGTGGTTAAAGCCTTAAGTGGCTTGCTATGTGCTCGCAAGGCATTAGTCCCTCGAGTAGTGACTAAAAAATTTATGGTAGTTTACCCACCTTATTGATTGAGATATTATACTTGGTGACAGGGTTTAGTACAATGGATTTCCATCATACCCTAAAGATACTTTACTCACCATATGAACTCCCTTAAGTTGAGACAAAAATCTTTGGCATAGCATAAGCTACTTATAGCTTTCTGGGGAAAGGGTGATTTGGGTTATCCTTCCATTCCAGGAGGTCCCTATGTGTCCACTCTTGAAATACTTAAGTGTATACATCCATTTGGGTGTCCCTACTCTTGAGTTGAAGGAGCTTCCAAGTTGTGGGCTTGAAAGTGTTTCCATTGGCCAATTTGACCTTAGGGATAATATTGCTTTGAATGTTTTTGATGTTATTACCAGTTTAAATTTGGGTTGATTTTGGCCTCTTATCATTAAAACATACGGTCAGTTTATACACTTTGTTTGATGTGCCTTATCACTTGTTTGATCTCAAACATAATTCTCAAAACACCAGATTAAACAAGCATCTCAAAATTGCAAAACTTATCCAACAAACTACTATCAAGAAACTAGAAAAATTGAAAATAGATCCGCTATTGACATTCTTGTCACTTTTGTCCCACAAGATTGTCATTTTTGTCCTAATTTTTCACTACTTCTATGAAAAATTTCACTATTGTCCTTTTTGTTTCACCAATCACAATTTCAAACAAAGACCGATATTGTTAGGATTGTCGTAGTCGTTCTGAAAAAACAACCACCATTATCCAAAAAATTACAGCTACTATTCTGAACAAAAACCACTATTGTCCTATATTCTGGTGCAAATCAAAATTAATCCAAAATTGGTTAATTTGTCATCCTTTGAAACACAAACAATCAGACCTACAACAAATCATATCAGCATCTTTTCATATCCATCAACAAATCCAAACATCAACCTAGTTTTTAGACACATACCAAAACACAACAACTTGGATTATCCTCTTACTATCATTTTCCAGGATATTAACATCAACCTTTGCTTGCAACCTCATAGCTAGTTTAAGTAGAGTATCAATATATCCTCTAAAACAAAGCAAAATATCAGTCCAAGTTTTGTACACCTTGTGTCCTAAGATTAGTGTCATATCAAAACATCCAACAAAATCAATCATACTTTTATCTTAAGGTCTTGAGCATCAAACATACAATTCATAGAAAACCATCAACAACCTTTGACCAAAAGGTTTACACACATCCCTTTCGTACGTCATTTTACCACACAAAATCTCAAATCGAAACATCACCCATGGGGACATCAATCTATTACTTGAATCTAGTTCCACTCCATACACCCATGGGGTCAATGTATAATACAAATGTCAATGATGTATCAACTATGGATTCCCCTAATCAAGGTTTTCACGCATCTTGTCACATGGTAGATTTCAATCAAAATCCTCATCCATATCAAAATCGCTCTTATCAGGGGTTTCAGAATCACCATCAAGGACAAAATCTACAATGTCAAATTTCCCTAAATTCACTTGAAAAAATAGTTGACACACTTGAATAAAATCAAAACATGACATATCATCAACACTTCCAACATCACCAAAACATTGATTCATATCAACAAAAAATTCTATTTCCACAACATCAATTGTCACAAAATCAAAATATGATCACCCAACATCAAAATCAGATCCATCAACAATATCAACAACCACAACATCAGCAACAAGATCTATTCGTACAACATCAAAACATGACATATCATCAACAATCATCACGAAAAAAATAGTTATTGTCATCCCATAACACCACTAAACATAAATACACTCCTTTAGGGGAGCCAATTGAGGGGGTGTTAAACAAATTAGTCAATGCTAAACTTATCACACTTACAAAACCATCACGAAGTGGTGAGCCTATCATCAAATTCCCATGGTATGATGACAAGGCCTATTGTAAATACCATGGAGTAAAAGGTCATGATGTATCAAAATTTGTTACACTCAAAAACTCATCCAAGACCTTATTGATCAAAGAGAAATAACTATTGAAGACAACATTCAAGGTTCAACTACTAATGATAACATTGACAATGTCTCAAAATCAAATGTTGAAAACAATGATCAAGATCTATCTATCACTAATCACATGGAAGATTTCTTGACACCACCTAATGAGAAAGAGGACATACATCAAGAATATTTCCCAAAGGATGATCAAAATCAATCACCAAAGTCTAACAATGATCCAATTCAAGAAATATTAACATCATTTGATCTCATGGTTGAAACATTAACAATATCTCAACCTCGAAAATTGAAAACAAAGGTCAAGAGCCATCTACCAATGATCACTTTGACAATGTCTCTATATCATCTAATGAGAAAAAGGACATGAATCAAGAATTTATTCCCAAGCATGATCAAAATCAATCACCAAAGTCTATCAATGATCCTATCCAAGATACATTGACATCATTCAACCTCACATTAGCATGTATTGATAATGAAGAGACTCTTAAACTAGCACTTATACCCAATACAAAAAAATCTAAGCCAAGAGCTATCACCCACATGTTCACACTTCAAGGAAATCCAAGGATCCTTTACAAAAAATCCATTCTTTGAAGTTGATCCATGTCAATAACGTGAACCAAATCATATTGAAGATAACACCACACGAAGTCAAGATCAAGAATCCCTATCATCAAAATACTATAATAACTTGGAAAATATCTTCCAATACATCCATTTTTTTCCAAAAGAATAACAAATCCATATAACAAGTGCACATACATCTACCCAAGAGATGCTTACTCCTAAAGGACATGTAGATGATCTTCATCCAAAACAAGAGTCTCATTCTCTTGAAATCAGTACTAATGAACAAGAGTCCTACTCTTGACATCTCTACACATGATCAAGACATAGCAAAATCTAGAGACATATCAGAAATGGATCATGAAGAAGACTTCTACATAAGTTGTGAATCAGAAACATCCTATGAAGACATATCAAAAATGAATAATGAGGAAGACTTTTACGTGGGTTGTGAATCATCATGAACACCTCTTAAAGAAGCATTAAAATCATATATTTCACAAGATCAAGCCGAAGATATCAATCTTGAAGTTATTCCACATATTGACAATCCTCTCAACTTAAACTTGGATCACTAACCTTTGTCAAAGAAAGCTATCTTACCGATAACAAAAATATCACCTTTGAAGATCCACAACAAAGTAGAGAAGGATTAGCATCTTGTTTCCAAGATAAATCACATCCTATTGCAAATAAAAAAATTTCAATAGATGCATTATCAAGGCAGAGGATTAGGCCTACATGAACAAGGTATCCTAGAACCAGTGTAGATTATTGACAATCCTTTAAGCATCAAGGTCTTGGTTATTCAACAACTAAGGAATCTAAACATATCAGTGATACCTCTATAATACTAAGGGCAACTTAAAATAATGCAAACACCAACATGGGGATCACGAAGGGTTCTTATGATGAAACCGCTACCAATGCTACAACCATTCATATCATGAATCATCATCCATGTATTTTTCCACCCTCTAATTGGGACCAACAACAAGAGAAAAAGTTATATCAAAGAAAGGAACAAGTCATTGAAACAAAAGAATTGGTAAAATAAAATGGACAAGCAAAATTCAAATGGATACCAAAGAAAAAGAAATAAAATCATCCCTATTAAGCTCCATTGGTTAAAGAAACTATGGGGAAAAATTAAAAATGGAAGTTCATCCATCAAAAATGTTCAATGATGCAAGAGAAAGCTTCAAGAGCGACCTACAAGGTATATCAAGAAGTTGGTCCCAATAGAATCTCCATATCCACCCATCATTGCTCATCATCCCAAGTTTGGAGAGTCAAAGATTCCAAATTTTCCACCAATCCATTTGAATCTCATATCCCTCAATTCATTTCACCGTCCATGATATCCAAATCTTGCATTGACCATGTGTTGGTGGTAACTCTTTATCATAAGGACTCTAGGGACACCCTATCGCGATGTGTGCATTTAGGCAAGTTTAACTCTAGTATCAACAAAGAAGATAAGAATTATTAGGGGTTACACTCAAGCACCTGTATCTTAGCAAAAAAACTCCTCCAAGTGGGATATCATTGACACATCATGATAGCAACAACACTTATATTAGCACCAACAACATCTACATCAACACCACCAGGTGGTTTAACATGAGCATAAACCTTTAAAAAAACAAAAAAATCATTACCATGATGAAAACCTGGTAAACAAGCGTCTTGTGTGACATAAAAAAAAAGCAAAAAAAAATCAAGAAAATAGTCAAGAGAAAAATCCTCCTCCAATGAAAACCACTACGGTGGCGCTTTGGACAAATACCATGATGAAAACCTAGAAATTAGGCTTCATGTGTAGAATTGAACATCTACGTGTGTCATTTAAGGTGGAAGCCTCTCAACCTATCCATAATAAAATCCAACATTTCATCCATCATCCATCCATCTTATCCATAATAAAATCCATGAACCATTCATCCAACCCATTTTTCCATCAAAATCCAATTTATCTTTATTTTGGAAAAGGTTTGGTGTACACTTCACACTTGCTTATGGTAAACATCTTGACATGGGTCACTATCATTGATCCTATCCTATTCAGCATTATCTGAGCCATGAAGGCATTGTCCAAAGGGGCATACTCTATCTGAACATGTTATCCTATCACAAGATAATCCTTGGCATCCTTTACATATCTATTCATCCATACATTTATCCATGCATCCACCCATTGCATTCCCTACATTGCTAGACATTGGGGGACTGGTACTTACATCTTGCTTTGGAATAAATCTTGATCTATTTATTCTAGTTCACATTATGATCTAGGCATCGTCCAAACAATTCAAACAATCCATATCAATTGCAACTTGATGATGCTTCAACGTGGTATCAAAATATTTGACAATCTTGTTCCTAGCTTGGCTATAAATCTTGATCAATCATCATCTTGGGATGTATCTTTTCCAGTCCTCGTGTTGTTCCTATCTTGACAACACTATCTTTGAATTATTATGTATCCTTAATAATGTTATCATTATCAGAAATTACTCAATCATATCAATCGATTTTAGTCGGCCTATCAACAAGATCTCAAAAGACTATTGATATCCCTACATACTGATATCTCTTTGTCATTCATCCATAGGATCAGCATCAAAACCCAAAAATAGTTATAAAACCATAAAAATCCAAAACAAAGTTGTAAAACATCAAAAAACATCAAAAAACATTTTATGCTTTGAGTCAAATAGCTGAACTACGTTGTCTTTAAGCTTGCAAGTAGGCAAGGCCATCATCGATGATCCCCCGAGGCACTAGGTCAGTCCCTTTAGGTGTCCCTCTTGGTCTTTAAACTAAATTGAAAAATCCAAAAATATTTGTTAAAAGTTAGAAAACTCCAAAAATAGTGTAATATAGTCAAACTATGATGTCTCTGCGTTCGTCACATAGGTAAGGTCATCATCGATGAGCCCCCGAGGCACTAGGTCAATCCCTTTAGGTCCCCCTATTTGTCTCTAAATCTTTCAAAAACATCAAAAACAACATCAAATAACCCCAAAAGAAACAAAAACATTCAGAAAATCTCAAAAATCCTCCCCATTATCACCTATCCACAATAAAATTCCCATCCATAATAAACAAATCATCATCTTCAACCTTTGATAGCACAATTAGCAAACAAAGCAAACAAATCAAACATCAAAATCGAAAATTTTCAAGCAAAGAAACAAAATGATTGGATCATCATTAGACTAAAACAATGCCTAAGTGTTAACTACCCTACCTTTTGAAAATCATCATCAACATCTTGACATATGTCTTAACGGATAAATCATTCTTACAATAGACATCATCGATGGATAATCCTGAAACATCAAAACATTCATGGAAAATGATACAGCAACATTGTTTATCTTTTGTGATCTTATCTTTTGATTTATCTTATTATCTCATTCCCAGGATTTCTTGAGGATATCCATTAAGGATTTAGAGAAGGAATGGGGCATTTATCAGTGATTTCCTATGCTTTGTTTGTTGGATATTTTTGTAATAATTCTATGGTGAATACTTGTCTTGTGTGTGTGGAAGTCATTTCAAGCAACTAAAGTGGCCTTGCATGTTTGGTTCCTCATACCTCTCTATGCACTGGTCCAAATGCTTTGAACTTCTAACCCATACACTCTAATAGGGTTTTTGTATGTTTTGTATGATCAAGAATACTCCTTGTTTGTAGATTCAAAGTCCACGCAATAGATATAAAGCCACATTGGTCATTAATATCTAGGTTCATCATGTCTATATGCTATATCAATAAGGATTGCTAAAAATATGAAGTATCTATGAAGCAAAAGCAAACTCATCATGTTTTACATATCATAATCATCTAAAACACTTCTTCTATCTTCTAAAATCTTACTAACATTTTCTTCTAGTCAACATTTCTTATGTCAATCCTTGCACTTAAAAGCATCACATCAACTTGTAAAAACATTTAGCTCATTATCCAAAATTTTCACTGAATTCCTCGAGGGGGCACCATGCTACAGGGCAACTCCTAAGCAAGAATTTTAGAATTTTCCTTGACACAATGCTCAAAATCGCATTGTATCAAAGAGGGGCAAAATGTAGATACCCTAAATTGTCCTGACTGGTGAACAACACTATTTAACTAACTTTCACCCTCCTTCCTTAAATTATTAAATAATACATTATTATTTAATTATTATCAAATTTTATATTTGTCTATTAATTAAGTGGTTTAACATTATTTAATTAATTTTTCCTCAATCATTATTATTGATTTATTAAATAAATCTCATTTATTTAATAAATGTCCTAATTTGTGGGTGGTTGAGCAGGCACCCCTCCACGTTGGCGGAGGGATTTCGTAGGGGTATGACTCAACTAATTTGTGGCTTTATTAATGGTTCGGTCATCACCGATTTGAGTGGAAGGAATAGTACTGACAAGTGGTGGTGGTCTTGGTGTACTCCATATGCGGAGGGTACATGCACAACTATTAACTGGCATGCTACCATCATTTCAAGGAATGCTATGTGTTAAAGGTTGAAGGTGAAGGTTGGATATGCATGCAAGGACAAATTGCCTTGCATCGACATAATTTCTCGCTCATGTGATGTGAGCTCGGCTTTGTAGCCATGGGTATTTTTAATGGAAGTTGGTGTCGGTAGATTGTTAGTGTGTGGATTGCAATGTTTATGTGGTGTCTTAGGTGGTGGTTATTTGGCCAACGATGTTCGGCTTTTGGTGGCTTTGAAAATGGAAAAATTGAGCTGCTCCAAGTTCATAATCTTTGTGTCTGTGGAGGGGATAGAGTCATTTGGTGCAAACACACCCATTTCTCTATTGGTGATGGAGAGACAAGCAACCTTTAGAGAAATTATTGACCAGTGGCTTAAGTGTATTCTGCTTGATAGTGATCCTTTGGTTTTGGTAGCAGTTAAATGGTTTTAGGGAAAGGCCATTTGGAGAGGAAGGAGTATGCGAGGGATAATGCCTATACTCCCCGCACTTCCTGGCCACGTTGCTGGATGTTGAGGTGTCTAAGGTGGAGGCCAAGGAAATGCTTGTGCACCTGTTTTGTGAGGATTTGAGGGGTGGTTTAGAGGAGACTTTAAAGGCGGAAATTGTTGGAAAAGGGATTCCACATCCATCGGACTTGGAGTTGCTCTAGAAAATGGACGAAGCGGTGAAAGTCTTCCCTTTCCTTCTCGATTTGAAAGGGGTTGAGCTTATGCGGCACTGGATGGTCTCAGCCATGGCAGTGGAATTCTTGAAAAGGAAGCTAGGGCTGGTGGTGGAGGAAAATTTAGATTGGGTGGTTGATTTCATTATTTTTTCTAAATTGAATGGGTTTCTTTGAGGTTTGGCCTCTTTTTGTTTGTTAATTTTTCTCGTAGGCTGATAGTTTAGTTTCTGGGCCCTCTGGTTTTGGCTGGTTGAAGCCAATTTTGGTTGAATTTTGTGTCTTTCTCAGGAAAATCAATGGAATCTTTACTAGTATTTTGGCTTATGGTTCGATGATGGTTTCCTGCTTGGAAAACGTTTTGTATGGCTCTTTTTAATATTAATAAAATATCAAACCCTTACGTATCAAAAAAATAAATAAATAAATGTCCTAATTTAACCTTTTCTTCTTGATTAATTAAATTAACACAAATTATTTGATTATGTCAATAACATACCTTATTCTTCTAAATTAATTAAATTGTTATCATTAGTAATTTAATTAAACTAATTTCCCTTCTCCAAATTTGAATAATCAAATAAAATTATTCAATTTCCCCAAAATCATTCAACATAGTCAAATAAATAAATATATCTTTAATTGTTAAAGTCAAAAGCAACTTGCACGTTGTTAGCCCCATTTTTGGTCATGAAAATTTTAAAGATTCCCCCACTAAGATTACATTAAAACATGTGCAAAGGTGTCTTCTCTCCATGCTTCTGAGTCAGCTATGAATATAGGCTGAGAATTCCAAGTCACACTGTTTAGACCCTAAAACGTTGCATCTTTGTTTTAACAATTGTACAAGAGCGAGTAGTTGTGATAGGTTTAGAATATTGTAAATTAGCTTGGAAAATGAAGGAAACGTTGAGGTAGTGGCACCTTGTAGTAGAATGATTGTGTTCTTAAAACCTTTGTGGAAGAGAATTATTTTTTACAAGGGTAAATTCCATGTAGCCTTCTTGGAGATTGGGACTATCATATTTTCAATGGATGCTATGTATGCAATAGTGTCAAGAAGACCCATTCACAGAAAATTCATTTCGAGCATAAAGAGAAGTTTAATAATTGTGTAAAGCAATTGTTTATCTCTACACAGGTGATGCTACTTACAAACAAGAAACAATGATAATAGACAACTAGTTTCACTTCAGCCTCTGCTAAGTCGATATAGATAGGTTGGATTTTGTTTGGCATAAAAAATTAGGGATCTCAAGTGACTTCATCTACTATTGGCTTTCTCAAGGGAGAGTTAAAGCATGTTGAAAACTCAAACACGGCTACTCATTATTGAATTGGATGCACTTTAATGGAAGAAAAAGGGCACTAGCATTTAAGTTTTGAAGCCTCAAAAGGAGTTTCAAAACTCCATTGCATCGCCAACAGTTTGGATGAGAATGGAATGATAGTAAAAATAAAAGTATTTCAATGTCTCACAAATCTTGGAAGTAAGCTGAGAGTGAAGATTGTACTCGTCTGAAGTTTTGTATGTTTTTAAGGATCCTCCATTCTACCGATGACAAGGATACAAATACTTGGCAGTACTTCACATAGTTATAGAAACTGTTGAAAAGCCCGCCGCATTATTCGATCAAATAAAGTTAAAGTTGAGCAGCATTTCGAATGGTTATAAGAACCACTAAAAATCCAACCAACCATGCAAAGTGGTGATTTTTTTCAATTGTGTAACTTGATGCCCACAGGAGTTATACAAACCATTTAAAAGTCCGCCAACAATAATGAAGGACCGGGTTGTAACACCAAAGTAGCAATAAAAGCCCTTGGTCACGGGGATGCAAGACAACGATCAATGTTATGGAAGGCATACGAGCATATTGGTTTTGTGAAGAGGCAAGATCGGCATGTATACCAAATGACAAAGTAGGGATAAAGCTTGAAATACATCATGAGAAGTGGATCTTCTTTGACAAGATGGAAAGACTAAAAGTACAAATGAATTACACTGAGAGGTCAAATGAAGGAATTCTTACGGAAAACATGTAATGTGTGTTTCTTTCATTCCTACAAGGAGTACTATAGTTGGCAGTTGAATGCTCGAATAGAGAATTATAGACGTTGTCATGGAAATTTGGCACAACAAATAATGAAGGATGTCTAGATAAATCAAACTCCCAGAATGGTAGGTCAAGGTTTTGGATCCAAGCTTAGTAGAAAATCATAAAATAATATCTACAAAGAAGCACAAATTGTGGGACTGAGAACTAAACTTGGATGCATACAATGTGGGACGGGTTGTGGTTTTGTTGATGCAGAAAGTCATGCTACAAATGCAGAAGAATGGGCAGCATCAACAAAGAAGCTATGGATAGTTGTAATCTTTTGTTTTCTTTTTTTTATGAGCCTTGAGGGAGCAGGTGGAATAAAGGCAAACAGTCTAGAAATTCTCACAAATGTTGCACATTTATTCTCATATGTGGTTGGTTTTTCTATTTCCTTGTTTGCAATATGGGCATCTTTCTTTAAGGGTAGGCAACAAAAAAAAATAGAGATAAAAGGTATATCAGAAGATGTGCTCCATAAGACTGCTGTCAAAACTGAAGGATTCTCTGGCCGAGAAATAGTGAAGATGATGGCTAGTGTTCGAGCTTTTATATACGGTAGTTGTGATTACATTCTTAATGCCAACCTTTTTTAAGATAAGTGGTTGATTACAAGATAGAATTACATACAGCCATCGAGTTTAAGGAATTAGGGGATGAAATACAAAATATCAATCTACAGTTTGAAATCATATGTGATATCAATAATTAAGTCGGACCTGTGGAAGTCAATTGGTAAAATTTGCATAAAAATATTAGACAACACAACATCCAAGATTCTATAGAACCAGTGTTGATTAGCCAAGCATAGGTCTGAATGCTTTTAGAAGAGGGCATATGTTGTTTCAAAGGTGTGAGATGAATAATCACTCTTCACTTCAAAATGGAAGGAGACTGTTTGGATAAATCTCATGAGAATGGGCTAAGAACGCAAATTGGAGGCTCTATATACAAGACTTATGCAAAAGATTTGTTGAGGCTGAAATAGAGAATTCGTCGGTCCACTTCAAGATGAAGCACATTGTTTTATCCATTTTTGAGTTAAGTGATATATACGCTGGAGGTGAAAATTCTCTCTTCTTTTGTAACTGATTTTAAAGAATAGTTACAAAAATTCAAAGTTCAATAAGATGTAAAAAGAAGTTACATTGTAAAAGGGAATTTTCAATTTAGAGAAGGAAATTTGAATGGTCATTTAATTAGGAATAAAGAAATAGGAATTTCAACAAGCGGTTATGGAAATCGAAGAGGCTGATTAGGGAGATTATAAATATGTTGTTTGTAGTCATCTAGGGGGATCTTTTTGTTGTTTTCACCCAAGAGCTTCTGTGAGGGTTGTGGGAAGGGAATTATTTTAGTTTTGAAAGGGAAGAATAGGAGGAGATTTTCTTTTCAACATAGTTTGTTGTACAGGAATTTTGAGTCTGTGAGATCATCTTTTACATTGGAGAAATAAAGGGATATTTTAAATCTGTGAATTTGTTGATGTTTCTTTATGATTGCAAATGTCCTTTGTGTCTTTTGTAAGCATTCTTCAGTGTATTACCTGTTATATCAAATTGTGGATGTGTTCACTACTAAATCTATGAATTCCAATGAACTCATTGAAAGAAGCCTTTGTTCATCTTTCCTAGTTATTGTTTGTGGATATGTGGTAAATGATCTTTGTGTCATTTTTTTTCATTCCTTTCATATTACTTTCGCATTTGTGTCATTTTTATGCACAAATGTTTGTCTTCCTTTACTGCTTTCGGGTTAAAAACACATTCTAGTTTTATTTTTAGTCCTTTCTAATTCATTGAAGATCATAAGAGGGAGTTGTACCTCTAAAATTTAGAGGAAGATCGCTAATTCAAAGGTGATCTATGAAGTTGTTGGTAACTGATTTGTCTTCATTGTTGGGCATATTTGAGTCATTGTATTTCATTATTCGAAGAGGACAATCTATTTGCTAATAGATTTTTGGTGACTCCGCTACGGAAGGATCAAAATACCAATGTCTTTTCATATTTTCTTTTCTCAAAAATCTAAAGGTACCTCCCCGAGGATGGAGGTTGGCAACTCTATCATTTGGAATCTGCTCAAAAATTATTTTTGGTAAAAGATCCAGTCATTCTTTTTCTCAATCTACATTATGGAATTGGTTTCAGTCCAACCATGGTGTGTTCAATTCAGACCTCTAGCGCTGCCACAATATTTAGATTTTCCTATAGGTTCAAGAAAACATTTTCCAAAGTTTAATGGAGAAGATTCACAGGTTATAGATGATCATCTTAGATCCTTCACCATAACTTCTGGAATTTTGGGGGTAAGAGAAGAAAATGTCTTTGTTAGATTATTTGTTGAATCTTTAATTGGAGTTGCTGCTATTTGGTTTCAATCTTTAGAACATGGATGCATTATGAATTGGGACAACATGAAGAAGAAGTTTCTTGGAAGATTTAAACCAACAGTTGATGCATGTGTGCTTTCATCTCAATTTCTCAACATCAAAATGAAAGAAGGTGAATCTATAAGGGATTTTGTAGAATGGTTTGACAGATGTCTACAAAAGATTCCTCATAATCTTTAGCCAAGCAAAGAGTTGCAAATGACTATTTTCATTGGAGTGTTACATCCTGATGTTGGATTCCTCTTAAAGCAAAGTAAGGTAAGTGATCTTGAGATCACAAAACAAGAAGTTGTTAATATTGAAGATGATTTTATTTTATCTGGGGTGTGGAAGAAAGATAAAGCTGAAAGGATTGCACAAAATTGTGTGGTTCAAAATCATAAAAATTTTAAGTTTCAAAAGAAGAATTCATCAAATCCATTTCACCCTACAGCTAAATGTTCCAATTTCACAATTTTTGATCAAAGTCATTTTTCATAAAAATGAAGTGATGTGAGGATTGAATCTATTGATGCTGAAATTTATAATCTTAACTGTGAGGTAGATGAAGAGGATTTTGATTCTTCCAGTGATGAGGAAGATTACTCACCTTGTAAACAATTTGTAGGTATGACATCTTTTGCTTTGGCTACAACAAATACGAAAGATTCATTTGTTGTTATGAATAGTTCAGAATTAAACAAAAGTGAACAACTGTTGATGCCTCCTTGTGCTCTAGAAATTGAAACTTTCAGATTTGAAAGTATTGATATACACTTATCAAATGATTTGGTTAACATGAATATGGAAGTTCAATTTTTAGAAAAAAAGATGCCAGCCAATTATCAGAAATGGAGGCCTTCATCTTTGAAGATGTCAACACATAGTGTGCAGCTGAAAATGAAATTAAAAATCAGTTTCAAGAGGTAACTGAATCACCAAACTCCTTTTTTGCTTGTATGTAACTTGAATTTGAAATTTTTTAGTTTATTGATGAAGCTCACAAAGATAAGGCAGCAGATGAAGAGGTAATAAACCATCCCATTCTTGAATCTTTTCATTTTGAAGAAAATATTGCACAAGATTCAAGTTGTTCCAGTCAAAATTTTGAAACAATACATAGGATAGATAAAAATAAATAAGGAATTGAGATAGATAAAGTGGTGGTTAAATCTGGTGAGTTTGTTGATATTGTGAATTTGGGACCCAAAAGTTTAAACAATTCCATCACTTCTGCATATAGTACTCAAGAAGTGCCTTTATCTCATGGTTTCTATGTGGGATGTCCAATTCGAGGGTTGGTTTCTTTTTGTTCAGAAAATCAATTACAAAGCAATATTCAATCTAATGTGGTACAGGTAGATTTTTATAACCCTATGCAAGGCAGTGATAATGTGAATCATTTAGTTGCAGAGGCCTACAATAAAGAGTGGCTTATTGAGCATCAAATTTTATTCAAAAAAAATTCACAAGATGCTTGTTTTATTTTTATGATGGTAGCAGTTGCAATTTGGCAGTTGGTTGTGCATGCAATTTTTAGTCACCTAACATTGTTTTGCATAGGAAGCTACTTCTCCCAGCCTGTTAATGGATTTGTATGACCAACCCGAAGACCATTTGAGGTAGGGTCTTCCTACCATGTGCATAATAGGAGTTTTTGTTTTGTTGGTAGTTTAGGTGCTTTCTTTCCTGCTTTGGTCCATTTTTGGCTTGCTCTTGCTCCATCTCCTCCATGTTCTTTGACTCTATTGCCCAATGGACTTAGCACTGATCTGCCCCAAAGCTTCTAGATTTCTCTGCATTTTCATAGAAAATGCATTCCCTAGACAAAGCCACTTTTAGCCCCATTTGTGGTCATGGAAATTTTAAAGATTCCCCCACCAAGATAAAACCTGTGCAAAGTTGTCTTATCTCCATGCTTCTGAGTCAGCTATGAATATAGGCTGAGAATTTCAAGTCACGCTATTTAGACCCTAAAATGTTGCATCTTTGTTTTAACATTTGTACAAGAGAAAGTAGTTGTGATGGGTTTAGAATATTGTAAATTAGCTTGGAAAATAAAGGCAACGTTGAGGTAGTGGCACCTTGTAGTAGCATGATTGTGTTCATAAAACCTTTGTGGAAGAGAATTATTTTTTACAAGGGTAAAGTCCATGTAGCCTTCTTGGAGATTGGGTCTATCATATTTTCAATGGATGCTATGTATGCAATAGTGTCAAGAAGAACCGTTCACAAAAAAATCATTTCGAGCAGAAAGAGAAGTTTAATAATTGCATAAAGAAATTGTTTATCTCTATGGAGGTGATGCTGCTTACTAACAAGAAACAGTGATAATAGACAATCAGTTTCACTTTAGCCTCTGCTAAGTCGATATAGATAGGCTAGATTTTGTTTGGCATAAACAATTAGGGATCTCAAGTGACTTCATCGACTATCGGCTTTCTCAAGGGAGAGTTAAAGCATGTTGAAAACTCGAACACAGCTGTTCATTATTGAATTGGATGCACTTTAATGGAAGAAAAAGGGCACTAGCATTTAAGTTTTGGAGCCTTAAAAGAAGTTTCAAAACTCCATTGCATGGCCGACGGTTTGGATGAGAATGGAACAACAGTAAAAATAAAAGTATTTCAATGTCTCACAAGTCTTGGAAGTAAGCTGAGAGTGAAGATTGTACTCGTCAAAAGTTTTGTATGTTTTTAGGGATCCTCCATTCTACTAATGACAAGGATACAAATACTTAGTGGTACTTTGCATAGTTATAGAAACTGTTGAAAATCCCACCGCATCATTCAATCAAATAAAGTTAAAGTTAAGCGGCATTTCGAATGGTTATAAGAACCACTAAAAATCCCACCAGCCATGCAAAGCAGTGATTTTGTTCAATTGTGTAACTTGTCACCTGCAGGAGTTATACAAACCATTAAAAAGTCTGCCAACAATAATGAAGGATCGGGTTGTAACACTAAAGCAACGATAAAAGCCCTTGGTCACAGGGATGCAAGACAATGTTCAATGTTATAGCAAGCATATGAGCATATTGGTTTTGTGAAGAGGCAAGATCGTCATGCATACCAAATGACAAAGTAGGGATAAAGCTTGAAATACATCATGAGAAGTGGATCTTCTTTGACAAGATGGAAAGACTGAAAGTACAAATGAATTACACTGAGAGGTCAAATGAAGGCATTCTTATAGCGAACATGCAATGTGTGTTTCTTTCATTCCTACAAGGAGTACTATAGTTGGCAGTTGAATGCTCGACTAGAACACTATAGACGCTATCATGGAACTTTGGCACAACAAATAATGAAGGTTGTTTGGATGCATCAAACTTGTAGAATGGCAGGTCAAGGTTCTAGATCCAAGCATAGTAGAAAATCATAAAATAATACCTACAAAGAAGTACAAATTGTGGGACTAAGAACTGAACTTGGATGAATACAATGTGGGATAGGTTGTGGTTTTGTTGATGCAAAAAGTCATGTTGCAGATGCAAAAGAATGAGCAGCATCAACAAAGAAGCTATGGATAGCTATAATCTTGTGTTTACTTTTTTTATGAGCCTTGAGGTAGCAAGTGGAATAAAGGAAAATAGTCTAGAAATTCTCACAAATGCTACACATTTATTCTCAGATGTGGTTGGTTTTGCTATTTCCCTATTTGCAATATGGGAATCTTTCTTTAAGGGTAGGCAACAAAAAAAAATAGAGATAAAAGGTATATCAAAAGATGTGCTCCATGAGACTGCTATCAAAACTGAAGGATTCTCTGGCCAAGAAATAGTGAAGATGATGGCTAGTGTTCAAGTTGTTATCTATGGTATTGTTTATTGTGTTCTTAATGCCAACCTTTTTTTAGAGAAGTGGTGCATTACAAGATAGAATTACATACAACCATCAAGTTTAAGGAATCAAGGGATGAAATACAAAATATTGATCTCTACAGTTTGAAATCAGATGTGATATCAATAATTAAGTCAGACCTATGGAAGTCGATTGGTAAAAGTCACATGGAAATATTAGACAACACAACATCCAAGATTCTATAAAACCAATGTTGATTAGCCAAGCATAGGTCTGAATGCTTTCAGAAGAGGGAAGATGTTGTTTCAAAGGTGTGAGATGAATAATCACTCTTCACTTCAAAATGGAAGGAGACTATTTGGATAAATCTCATGAGAATGCGCTAAGAACGCAAATTGGAGGCTCTATATACAAGATTTATGCAAAAGATTTGTTGAGGCTGAAACAGAGAATTTTCCAGTACACTTCAAACTGAAGCACATTGTTTTATCCATTTTGAGTTAAGTGATATATGCTAGAGGTGAAAAGTCTCTCTTCTTTTGTAACTAATTTTAAAGAATAGTTACGAAAATTCAAAGGTTGATAAGAGGTAAAAAGAAGTTACATTGTAAAAGGGAATTTTTCAATTTAGAGAAGGAAATTTGAATGGTCATTTAATTAGGAATAAAGAAATAGGAATTTCAACAAGCGGTTATGGAAACTGAAGAGGCTGATTAGGGAGATTATAAATATGTTGTTTGTAGTCATTTGGGCAGATCTTTTTGTTGTTTTCACCCGAGAGCTTCTGTGAGGGCTATGGGAAGGGAATTATTTTAGTTTTGAAAGGGGAGAATGTTGGAAAAACAAGGACACACAACTGAGAGGGGGGGGTGAATCAGTTGTGACAGAAACTTAAACTTTTCTAACTTAACTTAACTTAATCTCAGATCTAATGAATAAGCAATTAACCACGAAAAATTTAACACATCAGAGAGACAGAGAACACCAAGATTTTTGCATGGAAACTAGGTATTAGGGGAAAAACCACAGTGGATGTTAGTCCACAAGATTATACCCTATTAAAATTATAATGAGAAATAATAAGGGGAATGTGCATGCTTTCAAGCACACTGCCTAGAGCTCGCTGCTCAAATACAAAAGGGGATCACTGCCCAACAATACATAATAGGATTAAAATCCAAAGGGTACAAACTAAGAAAATAGCTTCTGCACAAGCCTGATTACAGTTCCAATTAAGCTCATAAAACCTTCTTCACACTCTGCTCTGCAATCAAAAGATATTCGCACATAGGAGCACACCGAGCACCTTTTCCACACACTACATCGATGAAACAATCGCACATATATATCCACTACATGAGATTTCATCACAACTTAGTCGGCTAGGAAAATAAAACATATTTGCAATGTCGGCCCAAATTTACAAATAAATTTGCAATGTGAATCCACCAAGGTTGGCCTCAACATAGTGGAGACCCAAATTTATATCTCCAACACAAAAATACTTTAATTAATTTCACCACGAAGATCCTCAACACGCTATCACCAACATGTCGGCCAAGAACATGAAAAACTGAACATGTGCAAGAAAAGATCTTCAACCACGAGCTTTCTGATTAATGTGGATGTACCAAAAAGATAGAGAATGATCTATAGACATTAGAGAGCACCAAGAAACAACAAAGAAGCATCTGCAACAACTGAAATTAACAGAATCACACAATCTTCATTTAGGAACACTAATAGAGACCACAGAAACACTGTCAGACCACAACACAATCAAAACTTCACACGGACCTCTGAAATTTCTGGTAGATGATCTAGAAACATTCAACAATAAACCCTTTAATCCACACCATCTAATCTGCAATGTACAAGACATCTTCATGACTTGCACAATTCCACTGGGAACCTAGAATACTTTCTTTTACAATTTTCTCAATATCCTCGACATATACAGCCTTTAATATGCCAAGTGCTAATAGTGTTGACATCAATGACAACCACATATCAGAAACTATATCCACAGCATCCAACAATCTCCCCCTTTGGCATTGATGGCAGCACATGATGTGAAAAATACCATCAACCCAACACACTGACTTCTTTTTCTCAACTGCACTTCTTCCCACAAGGCTCTTCTCCTTAGAAAGATTTTTCACAATGCACTTCTCCCCCTTTGACATCAATGGCAAAGGTAACAATGACCTTTCCAAATATACGCTTTGAACCACACATCTGCACATCTGACTACTCCCCTTGAGTAGCAGCCATGGAAACATCAATCTAGATCAGAATATAGCAATGAAGCTCGCAGATTGATGCAAATAAATGCATCTTTTAGTTCTTATCAGGAGGGGTAATCACCCCTAGCATTCCTCTAAGATACTCAAAATTATCCTTCGGCAATGGCTTAGTAAATATATTTGTAATTTGTTCTTTGGTAGGAACATATTCCAATTTGGCTCCTTTCTCATTCACTTTCTCCCTTAAGAAATGAAACTTGATTGATATATGTTTAGTCTTGGAATGCAGCACCAGATTCTTTGAAATATTTATTGCACTTGAATTGTCACAATATATGGCAATAGGTTCTTCATATACCACCCTGATATCTTTCAACATTTGTTTCATCCATATCACTTGAGTATAGTTATTGGCAGCAGTAATGTATTTTGCTTCAACAGTGGATAGAGAAATGAAATTTTGCTTTTTGCTCAACCAGGACACCAATTTCTTCCCTAGGAAGAAAGCACCACCACTAGTACTTTTTTTGTCATCTACATTTCCAACCCAATCAGCATCAATATATGCACTCAGAGTGAGATCATCATCCTTTGGATACCAAAGTCCAAAGTCAACTATTCCTTTCAGGTATCTGAAAATTCTCTTCACAGCAGTCACATGTGATTCTTTTGGATCAACCTGAAATCTAGCAACCATACATACAACATTTATAATGTCTAGTCTAGTCTGAGTTAAGTAGAGCAATCCACTAATCATTGACTTGTATCTAGTTTGATTCACCTTAGGAGAATCATCATTTTGTGTCAACTTGCATCCGGTCACCATGGGATTACCAACAGGTTTTGAGTCATCCATTCCAAACTTCTTCAGCAGTTCTCTCACATACTTGGACTAATATATAAAAATTCCCTTGTCTAACTGAGTAACTTGCAATCCCAGAAAGAACTTCATCTCTCCAATCATACTCATCTTAAATTCATTCTTCATCTCATCAGCAAACTTCATACATAGATTGTCATCTCCTCCAAAAATGATGCCATCAACAAAAACTTCTATAATTAACTCTTTATCATGATCTAATTTGAAGTATAGGTTGCTATCAGTAGTACCTTTAGTGAATCCAAGCTTCAGTAAATATTTGTCCAATCTAGCATACTAGGCTCTGGGGGCTTGCTTGAGTCCATATAGAGCTTTCTTTAATCGGTAGACCATATCTTCCTTGTCAGTTAGTTGAAATCCATTTGGCTATTCAATGAATACTTCTTCTAGTTCTCCATTTAGAAATGCTAACTTCACATCCATTTGATAGACTTTATAGTTTTTGTATGCAGCATAAGCAAGAAATAACCTTACACCTTCAATTCTAACAACAGGGGAAAAGGTTTCTTCAAAATCAATACCTTCCATTTGAGAATACCCTTTACATACTAGTCTTGCTTTATTTTGGACCACTTCACCTTGTTCATTCAACTTGTTCCTAAACACCCATTTATTACCAATCACATTTTTGTCTTTAGGCCTGGGAACCAGTATCCATGTGTCATTCTTTTCAATCTGTGTCAGCTCTTCCTTCATAGCTTCCAACCAGTAGTGTTCATCTTGATAGGCTTCGGTGACATTTTTGGGTTCAATCTTGTAAATCAGACAATATTCTTATGCAATATTTCTTCTAGTTTGCACTCCTTTATTCTTATCTCCTATGATTTGACTGTCAAAATGATTTAGCTTTACATACCTTGGAGTTTTGGGACATTCTTGAACTTCTGATTCTTCTGATCTTTCTTCTACACTTGCACTTTTTTGTGTTTCCTGACTCACTTGATTTATCGAAACAAATTGAGGTTGCTTTACCAGAACATATGGAATAATCTAAAGTAGATTCTATGTCTGAGAATTCTTCCCTTTGCTAGTATTGTCTTCATCTAAATCATAACCACAATATCTAGATGATTTGACAGAGTCCTCATCAACTCTGACATTTGCATTTTCAACCATCTTTCTCAGTCTTTTGTTATAGCACCGGTAGGCCTTGCTTTTAGTGGAGTAACCTAAGAAAATCCCTTCATCGCTTCTTGCATCAAACTTGCCAATATCATCATATCTTTTGATATAACACTTGCTTCCAAAGATCTTGAAATATTTAACAGTAGGCTTGTAACTAGACCATAACTCAAAAGGGGTCTTACCAAAATTACCATTAACATTTACCCGGTTCAAGGTATATACATCAATGCTTACTACTTCACTCCAATACATTTGAGACACATTTCCTTCCATCATCATTGTTCTGGCAACATCCAAAAAAATTATATTCTTCTCTCTACAACTCCATTCTGTTGAGGGGTTCGGGGAGCAGATAATTGTCTTTTAATTCCATGCTCTTCCCAAAAAGAATTGAACTCCCTGGATGTGAAATCACCACCTCTGTCAAATCTCAGGCACTTGATTTTCAGACCTTTCTCATTCTCTACAATAGCCTTAAAACTTTTGAACTTTTCCAATGCTTCAAATTTTTCTCTTAGGAAAGAAACCCATATCATTCTAGAGTAATCATCAATAATAAACATAAAGTACCTTTCTCCATGAATACTTCTGACGCTGGAGGGACCACAAAGGTCAGTATGTAGCAACTCCAGCAAATTATTTGAATGAAACTATTTTCTCCAGAAAGAGACTCTAGTTTGTTTACCCATTTGACATCCCTTGCAGATTGTGTTAGCAGGCTTCACTAACTTAGGTAGATCTCTTACTGCTTGAGTGGAACTTATCTTGACAATGTTGTCAAAATTTACATGACACAACCTCCTATGCCACAACTATATTTTAGCTACTTGAGAAATTAAACAACTCCCACTAGCGGTAGTCAGGTGAAAGATATTACCTTTTGTCTATTTACTTGTAGCAATCATATCCCCAAAACTTATGTGTATCTTGCATCTTCCATTTTTGAACTGAAGATCATATCCCTTGTGCACCATCTGTCCAACACTCAACAAGTTGTGTTTCAAGCCTTCAACATAAAGGACATCATCAGTATTATCCTTACCACCAAGACAAATAGATCCTCTGCCACAAATCTCACCAGCATTGTTATCTCCAAATATTACAACCCCACCATCATACTTCTCTAGACTTACAAATTTTCTTTTATCACCAGTCATATGATGTGAGCATCCACTATCAATGACCCACTCATCTTTTTCTTCAACTTGGGTTGCAAGAGCCTTTTCATCTTTAGCAGATTCAGTAGCCATAGGATTATCTTCAATGGTAGCAATGAAAACCCATTCATCTTCATTTCCATTATCTTTATTAGACTCATCATCAGTCACTGCTTCTTCAGCAAAGTAAAATATCTTTTGGAATCTAGACCTTTTAGGCTTAGATCTAGGAACTCTTTTAGGACACCTTGATGAAAAATGACCTATTTTATTGCAAGAAAAACATTTAATAGGCAATACATCTTCATACTTACCTTTTCCTTTGCCTTCTTGCTTTGCAATCAGTGCTTCCAATTCTTCTACCTTTCTTTCTTTATCTTCAAGTTGTTTCAGTTCTTCATCATACTTGGATACCTTTCTGGAACACTCTCCCAGATTATATCTTTGCATGTTACTTCTAGATATAGTAGCCTTGAATGCAGATTCAGTCTTTGGTGTAGATTCACCAAATTCACTTATTTCAAAAGCAACAAGCTTGCCAACCAGCATGTCTCTTGATATCTTTGTTACTGATCCGATTTCTTCAATAGCATGAGATTTCACTTTGTAGGAGGGAGGCAAGGATCTAAGTATCTTAGCCACAATTTCATCCTCATCCACAAAACCATTGGCACACCTAGTACCCATCACTATCTCATCTACTCTTTGCATAAAAGAAGTAATATTTTCATCTTCACCCATTTTCAAATTCTCATACTTTCCTTTCAAACTCTATAGCTTAGTCATTTTCACCTGTGCATCTCCTTCATACAAGGTTTCCAACTTCGTCCAAATCTCATGAGTTGTCTACAATCCTATCACATTAGCCATCTATGAATTTGTCAGAGCACTCACCAGAGCTTTAATAGCCCTAATATTATTTTCAGCATCTTTGATCTCATTAGGAGTGGAGGGACCATTTTGAGGAATAACATATGGATCTTTTGTAATCTTCCAGAAAGCTTCACCAATACATCTTAGATGACATTGCATCCTAACTTTCCACAGTGAGTAGTTAGTGCCATCAAATCTCGGACTATCCTTCTTGAATGTTGCCATCTTGGATCACCTCAAGCTTTTAGACTTCTTCAGAGGAACCTGCTCTGATACCAATTGTTGGAAAAACAAGGACACACAACTGAGAGGGGGGGTGAATCAATTGTGACAGAAACTTAAAATTTTCTAACTTAACTTAATCTCATATCTGATGAATAAGAAATTAACCACAAACAATTTAACACATTAAAGAGACAGAAAACACCAAGATTTTTTCATGGAAACCCTGTTAGGGGAAAAACCATGGTGGATGTTAGTCCACAAGATTATACCCTATTAAAAGTATAATGAGAAATAATAAGGGGAATTCACATGCATTCAGGCACACTTCCTAGAGCTCACTGCCCAACAATATAGAATAGGATTAAAATCCAAAGGGTACGAACTAAGAAAATAGCTTCTGCACAAGCTTGATTACAGTTCCAATTAAGCTCAGAAAACCTTCTTCACACTCTGCTCTGCAATCGAAATATATTCGCACATAGGAGCACACCGAGCACCTTTTCCACACACTATACCGATGAAACAATCGCACATATATATCTGCTACATGAGATTTCATCACAACTTAGTCAGCTAGGAAAATAAAACATATTTGCAATGTCGGCCCAAATTTACAAATAAATTTGCAATGTGAATCCACCAAGTTCAGCCATAACATATTGGAGACCCAAATTAATATCTCCAACACAAAAAATACTTTAATTAATTTCACCACGAAGATCCACAACACGCTACCACCAACATGTCGGCCAAGAACATGAAAAACTGAACATGCACAAGAAAAGATCTTCAACCATGAGCTCTCTAATTAATGTGGACGTACCACAAATATAGAGAATGATCTAGAGACATCAGAGAACACCAAGAAACAATAGAGAAGCATCTGCAATAACTGAAATTAACATAATCACACAATCTTCATTTAGGAACACTGACAGAGACCACAGAAACACTGTCAGACCACAACACAATCAAAACTTCACACAGACCTCTGAAATTTATGGTAGATGATCTAGAAACATTCAACAATAAACCCTTTAATCCACACCAGCTAATCTGCAACGTACAAGACACCTTCATGACATGCAAAATTCCACTGGGAACCTAGAATACTTTCTTTTACAGTTTTCTCAATAGCCTCAACATATACAGCCTTTAATACGCCAAGTGCTAATAGTGTTGACATCAATGACAACCGCATATCAACAACCATATCCATAACATCCAACAAAGAATAGGAGCATATTTTCTTTTCAACATAGTTTGTTGTACGGGAATTTTGAGTCTGTGAGCTCATGTTTTAATTGGAGAAATAAAGGGATATTTTAAATCTGTGAATTTGTTGATGTTTCTTTATGATTGCAAACGTCCTTTGTGTCTTTTGTAAGCATTATTTAGTGTATTACCTGTTATATCAAATTGTGGATGTGTTCACTACTGAATCTGTGAATTCCAATGAACTCATTGAAAGGAGCCTTGGTTCATCTTTCCTGGTTACAGTTTGTGCATATGCGGTAAATGATCTTTGTGTCATTTGTTTTCATTCCTTTCATATTACTTTCGCATTTATGTCATTTTTATGCATAAATGTTTGTTTGCCTTTACTACGTTTTGGTTAAAAGCACATTCTAGTTTTATTTTTAGTCCTTTCTAATTCATTGAAGATCATAAGAGGGAGTTGTACCTCTAAAATTCAAAGGAAGATCGCTAATTCAAAGGTGATCTTCGGAGCTGTTGGTAACTGATTTGTATTCATTGTTGGGCATATTTGAGTCATTATATTTTATTATTCAAAGAGGATAATTTTTTTTCTAACACACATTCATCTCCAATATTGATTAATTATTCAATTAATTAATTATCCTCACCCCTTTTTGATTGAGTAAATCATGACCATTGATTTCTCACTCTAATTGGTTAACTAACCCATCTATTTCCTAACTCAACCTGACTTTCTCAATCCCACTAAACACTCAATCTAACTTTCTCAATCCCACTAAACACTCTATCTGACTTTCTCAATCCCACTAAACACTCAATATGGCTTTCTCAATCTCGCCAATCGTTCCAATCTAATCCCATTGATTATCCAATTAAAATCCTTAATTGGATCAATCAGATGAGTTAACTAACCAATCTATTTCCTCTCAACGGTTCTCAACTATTGATCATGATATTTCACTATTGAATCTCAATTGTTCATTTGAAACCTAAAAATCTATAAAACAACCTTCTTCCTTCTCAAAAATGATCAAAGAATCTAGAGAATTTGTGTAGAAAGGTCATGTTGAATTAACTATTGAGTTCTTAAGAGAAAATACTTACATCTTTGATCACCATTAACATACATTTTGAAGCATTTTGCAACAACAATGGAGGCTTCGTATTGATCCAAGCGATCCAACATCAATATGAATTACACTTTGACATGGTACGGTAACATTGAAATGCTTGAATTCATTTTATGTTCTCTTTTATGATAGCATTGTTCATCGAATTCTTAGTTTTATAATTTCATTTCATGAGTAGGTTGGGATTTGTCTTTGCTTTGATCTCTTTAATTTGATTTCATTGTTGTTTCCTTATGCTTATTTTCCCTCTTACATCACTAACATTATGAGCAATAAAAAATTTCCTTTTCATATGAATAACAAGATGCACATTTGAACATAACCATTTCAAACTTTCCCATTGCATAATGTAAGGAATCATTACAATAATTCAAGTAACGATTTCACATTACATAATTTCATAATAATATTTCCCATTTACAATTTTTCAATAATAGTACAAATACATGTTTACATTCATAGCTTCCATGAGCTCAAAGATATAGATATACAATAGAATACAACGGTTTAGATGTCCCCAATATTGGTGCATACCTCCTAGATGTCCCCATCATTGGTGCATACATTTTAGGTGTCCCCAAACTGGCACTACATCCTCAAATCATGGTCACCAACTATATGAGGGAGAGCATCACTCAAGAAATTTTCTACCAACCATGGATTTACTATTGTCCCCCGTACATCTACCTAATTGGTAAGATGGCCCTACCCTCCAACGAAGAGATTGGTTTGGTAACCCCATAATCCTGACCTTCTTGAGCATAGTGTTGTGTCCTACATATCTAGAGCTACCATACATTGGTTACAACCTACATGTATGACTTCCCTACCTAGAATGTAATCACAGATCATAGTGAACTAACAGTGTAAATAGTGGCTACTTACACTTCTACACCCGGTACTTCAAGTGAGATTCATTTGTCCACCCACCCTTTAGCTTGATTTGGTATTGACCATAACATAGCACACATTCAATCTAAGGTGATGACATAAAAAGAAATTCAACAAGGTTATTCCATTAACCATAGATTACCCTAACCCCAAGAATAACCAAACCCATAACAAACTGTTTACTAGGTTACACCCTTTCCCATGGATTACTCTAACCCCAGGTATAACCAAGCCTATAACAAACTGATTACTAGGTTACACCCTTTCCTGTGGATTTCTCTAACCCCAGGTATAACCTTGCTAATCATACATGCACACATGCTAGTGGTCAACTAGGTTACCCCCTTTCCCATGGATTACTCTAACCCCATGAATAATCATGCTAACCTCTTAAGTTCAAAATGACATTTTCATAAAAGCACTATAAAAAATTATCACATTTCACATTTCACTTTTCATGCAATATCCATATAGACTTAACGAACTAGTTATATTTCTAATAGAATTTAAGCCACACATACTTCAACATAATATAAATGTATTTCCAAATAAGATGGTTTCACTAATTCAAGACTCAATCAAGAATCACACAAGAATATTCCATACTAGAAAATAACTAAGTTCATAAGAACAAGCATATCAAGCATTCCCAAAGGAAATATTTTTCAAACAAAGGCATTCATAATCAAATAACCTTCCAAACATAAATAATAGAGGATTAGATATCAGCATGCTTAGATATAAAGTTCCAACTAATAATGTTGCTTTCCAACCTCAACCTCCACAACCATGAATGCTACTCCTTCAATGTTCAACTAATCTCTAAACTCTAGCCTCCTATCAAGAACTTTCAACAAAACATAACTCACAAACAAATCTCTCTCTCACTAAAACTCTTAAAATGATACTTGCACAAAAATTATAGCAAAATAACAATAAGAAATCAGAATGAAAAGTGTAACAAATGGTCAACAGAACACCTCTATAAATACTTAAATTTGAGCATCACAATGCTACAAATAAGCTAACAAATCTACCACCTTCCTATTCACATGCATCGACTCAGCTGATTTAAACTCTCAGATTGCAACACATAACAGTCCTCTTATTTCCAATTTCATAGAATGGATGAGTCGACTTCATGCTTGTGACAACATGACTCCTTTTACTAAGTCACGGCATAGTGACGCATTGCTACAAGTTTCCTATTTGATTTGTAAGTCAACTACCCTCACAAACTTTTGTCATCTTTGCATTGAATAAGTTTCATGATTATCTTATGGATTTTCTTGGTTTAGGCGTAGGTTTTAGATTTCTATTGGTTTCCACATTCTACAGATTTTGGCACCACATTTCCTATATCAGTGCCCTTTTCATGTGCGGTTCAAGACTAAGTCAATGCTGTTAGAAATTGTTTTTGTTTTCATTTGCAACATTTAAACAACATTGACTTATGTGCAACATATAGGTCCATTGACTTATTCTTCCTATGCGCTTTATGTGCTGCTTTGAAGCTTTGACCATTGTTTATATGGCAGTGCTATGAATAATGTGCAATACTTATTCAAATTTCTTTAACATATATCAGATAGCAACGCTATGTTATTGTTCCATGCTTTATTCAAAGCATTTTAATATATACCAAACATTAAAATATATTATATATATTATTAATTTATTTATTTTTGGCGAAAGGCTAAAAGTCAATATATATATTAATATATAATAAAAGTTACAAAATAAGCTTTACAATGGTTCTTGACAACCAAGATTGCTATCATGTTTACATGTTGCAATCAAAATTGATAAAAACCCCTTATATGATCTATACTGCCACTAACTCTGAATATCTACAATATCCCCAAATAAGATCATTGACTGTAAACATTTACAACATAGTTTAGGTCCCGTAGCATATGGGACACCCGATTGGCCAATCCCCGATGGTTTTTAGCATCAAAGTATTTGTTTCATAAAAAGGGCCCCATCCTTTGTATTATCGAAAAGTCGCCTTAGTCAAAGTTTTAGCCTATAATATCTTGTGGGATCCTAACCTAATTTTAACCCAATTCCCCTATCACTCGATAGTCCAACCTCTGATACTAGTTAGTCCTTTGGATTCCATCAAAGGGGGTCCTCACAAGCCCATAATATCAGCCAAAATTGACAAATCCTTAGAGACATAGGCTTAGATGCTGATATCACTGACCTCACAAAGGCATATCGGGTGATAGGACCTATCGATTCTGGCACCATATGAACAATATGTTGTGTACACCCAATGTGCCGACAACCAAAATCTTGATCACCCGATAGTCCAACCTCCTAGACTAGTCATTCCTTTGGAGTCCATCAAAGGGGGTCCTCACAAGCCCATAATATCGGCCAACATTGACAAATTCTTAGAGACAAGCTTAGATGTCGATATCGCCAACCTCACAAAGGCATATCGGGTGATAGAACCAATCAAGTCTAGTGCCATATGAACAATATGCTATTTACACCCAATATTTTGAAAACCAAAAGCCTGATACTCCATCAATTGAAGATCAGGCAGGGATTGGATCAAATCATAAACATTTGAGAGGAATATTGAAACTAATTGTGATGGAAAGATGGCTCGATGAGCCTGAGGATATAGAATCTCCTCACCAATAACTCTTATGATACTCCTTCTATATTGGAAACAATGAATCTTAAATACCTGCACAAGCTGATTGTCCCCAATTGTTTTAGAAAAAGGTACCTCCCAATCAGAAATTGAAACCCAAACTTGATGACTATGAGGTAGATATTCCATTCTTCATTGGCTACAGAGTCTATAAATCCTAATCTCCCCTTCATCTTCTGAAGAAAACTGAAGTTTCATTCGTCACACCTTGAAACCGACTGCTAATGTGTTTAGAAAAATGATGGAATGCAAATGAAAACCATAGGGAATATAATGGCCTTCAAACGCTTGGAGAAGAATGAAACCATCCTACTGATAGCATCATTAACTTGAATGAGGCATAGCACTGCACCTATAAAGTAAACATTTATCCCCAAGCAATAACAAATTGATTATTGAAGTTTGTGTTGAGTACTAACAAGCACCTGCAAGGAGTCCAACAAAGGTTAGCAAATAAATGAAATCTCCTATGCTCGCTTGAAAGAGTCCTTTCTCATCCGATTTCGGACATGAAAATATGGTGATCACATGTGTCATGAGCCTCCCCTATAAAAAAGCATTTCAAATGACATGATAATTCTGACATTTCAACCCACAAACACTTATCAATGACGCCTTAATAAGATCTCTAAATCCTTAGAGAAATTCTTATCCTTCACCACTTAAATGATCTTCTTCGTCGGCAATTTATTCTTGTTAATCCCGTGCTAATTTTAGACTTGTATTGATAAAAGTCATGGATTACATCATTATAAATACCCCCTATTTTGAAATAATTCCCATTCATTATAATGAATTTTTATTTCATCAAATGTCGTAAAAGTAGCTTCTTTATGAAATTTTCCATGTGAAGAATGCTAGCTCTAACACTTAGACAGAAAAAGGCTCTTATGCTTATGGCATTTGAGTTTGATTGGGTTCCCTTCATTTAATGAATATCTCCCCTATTTTGAATTTAGCCAGTAGCTAAATAACTAAAATTATTTTTCACCCAAAGACCTGATATCATGCTCATGCTTTCCAATCTTAGAGTATATTTTCTAAGCTTTCTCGATCTATAATTTCTTGTGAATCAGGAAAAGATTTTAGATCATCATTATTTTCCATTATTGTTACCTCTATTTTTTGACACCCCATATTTGCTAAATAATCTACAAGCTTGTTCCCCTCACAATATGTATGTGAGATCTAGAATAGTTCAAACTCATCCATTAACACCTACACCTTTTCTAAAATATACCTTAGATTCCAGTTATGACATTTCCTTTCGTTACACATGTTTACAATTACAAGTGAATCTCCTTCAATGTGAATCTTATTGATTCAAAATTGCCTTGCTAACTGCAAACCATAAAGAATGACCAGTGACTCCACCATATTATTTGTACCTAAAGGAATATGAATTGATCTAGTTGCTTTCAATTTACCCCAAGAATCTCTAATGCAAACAACTACCCTTGAAGAGCTCGAATTCCCTCTAGATGCACCATCAAAATTAAGCTTGAAAAAACCTATAGGTGGCCGGTGCCATTTGATTAGGCTTCTATTCACCTTCAATTTGGAAGGAAGTTTCATACTCTCTTTAAAAGGTAGAATAATACCTTGCAAACCATTAAGTATGCTTTGATCCCATGAGGTAAACTGAGAAATAACATTCTTCTGATCCTATACATATGCATTGACCACTTCTGCAACTAATTTTTCAATTGTTGCATGGACAGAGTGATCTGGTGCTGAAAATTTTCTAAATATGTGTTTGTTTCATTCCCACAAAATGGACCATATGATAGCAACTGGAATTAGATGCCAAATACATGCAAAAAATGAAGTCTTATATAGCACTCGCCATGAAGAAAAGAGATCCCATACTGAATTTGGAAATGGAGTATGAAAACTCATCTTTTGCATGACAAATTCCTAGCAACTTTGGGCGAATGAACATTGCAGAAACAGATGATCAGGATTTTCCAAACACTTACCACACAAAACACAATTAAACGGGTCTGCTATACCCAATTTTACCAAACGATCACTTGTGAGTACTCTTTTCCTCAGTACAAGCCATGCAAAACTCCCCGCCTTTGGTAACACCATATTACTCCAACAAAATGAATATGCTCTTTGAGACTACAAATGGTTTTCCTTATTAAGGACCGCCTTGTAACCCTATTTGATTGAGTAATTGTCATCTTTTGAAGAATCCCAAATAATACAATCTGCTTTTGTTGATAAGATTGTTCTTGCTGCCAAAACCTGATGAAGACAGCTCTTTTGTTCATTAGATAACTAAGAATTTGAAAAATCTTTCCATATTACTTTTCCTAAAAAGATCTCTACTACACATACATAATCAATTAATTTGGAACCCCATAAAGAAGACATAATTGGAATGACTACTTGAATGTCGTGTTTCTCAATGGTATATAGCCATTCCAAGAGTCATCCCAAAAATTCACTGCTTCCCCATTATTGACCTCCCAAGAAACATAATCTGTGATTACTTTTCTATAAGATAACATAAAGTTCCACATAACAGATCCTGCAAGTGGGTTAGAGACTAAGATAGTTCTTGAAGGTTCTTGATTGTTGAGATACTTTTCTTGCATAAGTGTGCACCATTTGGAATCAAGCTTAGTATACATTTTCCAAACCAATTTCCCCCCAAAGGCTATATTATGCTTTGAGATATCATGCAAACCTATTCCACCTTTGTATTTCTCCAATGACATAGAATCCAAAGAGATCAAAGGAATTTTTTTAACATCATTCATGTTTCCTTTCCATAAAATCCCCTTATCACTTTCTCTATTTGATCAATTACTGATCTAGGTGCCTTGAGGACTGAGATAAAATAATTGGGGATTACTGACAATACATATTTTATTAAAAGAATCTGCCTTGATAAAGACAACCAACGGGCTTTCCAAGCACATACTTTCAGCTTAATTCTTTCAATAACATTAGCCCAAAAGGATGGTTTATTAGGATCCATAAAGAAAGGAATACCCAAAAACTTACAAGGTAAACTTGCCTCTTGAAAACCTAGCACTTGAATAATCTTTCTTTTTAAATTTTCTTTAGAGTTTAAGACATATACTTTTTATTTTTGAGCATTTATATTTTTTCCTGACAACTCAGAGTATCTATCCAGAATACTTTTTATCTGCCTAGCTTCATTAATATTCACCATTCTCTACAATAAAGTAGCATCTGCAAAAAGATTGTGTGTAACTGACAAACTAGTTTGTGGTATATGCATCCCTTGCCATAAACCCTAATTGTGCTTCTCTTTTATAGTCCTGCTCAGAGCTTCTACCATAATTATAAAAAGAAAAGGTGAAAGAGGATCACCTTATCTTACACCTTGTGTGGCTCTAAAAACCCCCGAAGGAGAAATATTAATTAATATAGAAAAGAACGCTCCTGATAAGCAAGATAAAATCCATTTACACCACTTGTCTAAAAACCCAAACTTGCTTAAAGCTTTCAAGAGGAAATTCCAATCAACCCAATCATATGCTTTCATCATGTCTAACTTTATAATAAATTATGGAAGATGATTAGTTTTAATAGAGTGAAGAACCTCATGTGCTACCAGAGCCCCTTCTGTCATTTCTCTACCCAGCACAAAGCCACCTTTCTCTTGCGAAATGATTTTCGGAATTAAATGCTACAACCTTTGATAAATTTCCTTGGTGGAAATTTATAGACTGTGTTTCACAAAGAAATCAGCCTGAATTCAACAAAAGTTTTAGGCTCTTTTGTCCTTGGAAATAGATCAATATTTGTAACATTAAAGTGCTTGAGGATCTTGCTCAACTTCCTTGCTTCCTCCAAGGCTAGAAGCAAGTCAAAACCCACAACATCCAAGCATTTTTGAAAAAACAAAGCAGAGAAACCATCAAGGCCTAGGGCCTTGTCTAGAGCTAGAGAAAAAACCACCTTTCTCAATTCTTCCAATGAAAAATGCTTCATTAGTTCAACATTGTCTGCTCGGGAGATAAGGGTCGGTATTGCTGCCAGCAACTCCTGATCATCTTGCCTTTGTTGTGTAGAATCAGGTTTAATAGGAGCAAGCAAATTCTTAAAAAACTTTACACCTTCTTCCTGGATCTCATTTGCACTTGTCAATTGTTTACCTGTTTCTATCTCCTAAATTGAGAAGATGGTTTGTGCTGCTCTTTTTTGTTGTGTTGATGCATGAAAAATATTTGTAATACGATCTCCTTCTCTCAACCATAATTCTCTTGATTTCTAACGCCAATAAATTTCCTCTCTTTTCCCCAGTTCTTCCCAAATTAATTGCAGATTTTTTTGTTTTACATATGGATTGGAATCCATTCCATTTTGAATAATATGTTCATGGACTTCTTCTAGTTTTTTTGCTACTATCTCTTTTTTTTCAATTTTTTTTTAAAGACTTGCACATTCAAATTTTTAATCTGCCCCTTGATGAATTACAATTTCTTAAATAATTGAAACATTTTGGTGCCCCTATAATGTGGTGCACTCACCCACCATTGTCTAAGCAAGAACAAAAATAGTGGATGCCTGAACCACATTTTCTCAAATTTGAAGGAAGTCTTGTGTTGAGGGGGCATGTTCCTATTATTTATCGATAAGGAGATAGCATAATGATCTAAACATACAAATGGAAAAATTTGTGAGGATAGGAGAAAAGGTTCGAGAACCCAATTTGGTGAAATCAAGAATCTATCTAACCGAACAATTATTTGTGAAAAATCTCTTCTCCTATTCATCCAAGTGAAACCATATTTTTTCTGGTAGCACATCCCTTAAAGAATTATCCATAATAAAATTCTCAAAATATTCCATAGTTTTATGGGGTGGACAAATACCTCCATGCTTCTCCTTGAGAGATACTATAGCATTAAAATCCCCTACCACTGCCACTTTTTCAGTCCCCAAACTCTAAATAATGTTTGTTAAATTGTCCCACAGCCTTTTCTTATCATGAGTTGTTGTTGGACCATAGACATTAGTGATTTTGAAGCATAAATCAAAAGACTCAACTTTCATTAATTGTCAATTATTGTCTCCTTCCATAGCTTCTACTGACACTGATTTCGGGTTCCATAAGGCAATCAATCCTCTTGATGCTCCTTGTGTTGGGATATACAGAGATTTCCATTTACCCCATTTCATTGCAGTGGTTTCATAGGAGCTTGTTGAAAATTTTGTTTCTTGCAAAACTACCACATCTGCCTCTAAAGAATCAATTTTGCATTTGATGTGGGCTCTCTTGTTAGTGGCATTAATGCCCCGAATATTCCACGATACTATTTTCATTGCAAACAAGGGGAGTAGCATGCTCTCCTTGGCCTTTTGTTAACTAAGCATCTTCCATCTAGTGTAGCTTGCATCCCTAACTCAATTTCCTCCCTTAGTTTTTCTGCTTTTGACTTTTTGCCTCTTTTACCTAGAGATTTCTTAATCGGCAGCTGATGGACAACCATTTGTGCTAAGGATAATTTTTGAGAATAGTCAAACTCAGGCTCCAAAAGTGTATCCAATTCCATTTTATCTTCCATGCAACCATTAGTTAGCAAATCTTCCTTAGAGATTATTGGGTCAATAACATCTTTGAAAGGATTCAACCTTTCCTCTACCTCCAAACCTAATTCATTTTGAATTTCTTCTACAATCTCATCAAATAATTATGAGCCTATTGAAGTGAGTATTTTTTGTGCAAGAGTCTCCAATTGGAGGGAAGTTGGATCCTCCAACTAAGGAGGGCTTTGACCCACTAACTGCGGGTAGTTATGATCTTCCCACTAAGATGAGCTTTGATTCTCCAAATGAAGGGATCTTTGGTCCTCCAACTGAGATGAACTTTGAATCTCCAACTAAAGAGAGCATTGATCCTAATTAAGAACTAGAAGACCTTCCTTCTGAGGAATATCATGCCTCTTCTTCAAAAAATTATATGTGATCTGAATGGGTAACTTCTTTTCCAACAAAGCACATGAAATTTGAATTGGAAAACCATTAAACTAAAATTGGTGAGCTAGTGCAAGCAGCCGATCAAATGAGAATGTTACTTTAGAAGAAAAACCCCTCCCACTACCAACCTTGTTGTACTAATATACTGGCCTGACCGAAACATTATTCAGTAAGGGAGTGCTAGAATCTTTTTATTTGGCCATGTTTAAGTTTGTCATTTCTGAACTAGCTTGATAAGGTGAAGCTAAACTATCTCTTTTTTGAATGCTCCCATTAGTCAAATTTTTTGGCACAATCACTTTTGATTTCTTTTCATACATTGGGGACAAAGCTTTACTATGAGGAGATTGTAAAGATCTCTCTTTCTTTTGATAACTAGCCATATTAGGGCATTTTGCTTTCAAATGTTCCATAGAATGACACAAAGAACATGTATTTTGATTACTTTCTACTGCAATTTCTTGAATCCATGTGCCAAATTTAGAGTTTATATGCACTTCATCAGGGAATGGTTTTGTAGTATCAAGCAATACAAAAACCCTAACAGGTTGTGTGGGATTATCATAAAAAGCTTTTTCATGTTGAAGGAAGATACCAATATGATTTGCAAAAATTTCTATTAACTTAAACTTCCTATACTCCAGAGGTAAGGATTTTAATTGAATTCATGTTGGCACAAATTTTGACATAAATTGATCTGATTTAAAATTAGGAATCCAAGGATTCATGCATAAACCAGATCCTTCATATATCCAGGATTTCACTTTATAAACAACATCCCTTTCTTCTTTTAAATGAAAAAGTACAATAAAAATCCCCTCCTTTTGATCCAAATAAAATACTTTCGATACCCCTTCCCATTCATCAAATAGAAAATCTTTCAGACTATGTATATCAAGAATAAGGTCCCAGAACTTACATATTAAGGCCCGACGACAAAGATCCTTAATTTGATCTTGTAATAAGTCCTCTGAAAATGTGACGTTGGCAACAACCTTTTGCTCCATTGTATCCAGTCTTCTGGTAGGTGAATCTTGGATGGATTTCTGCATGTTTCCATTTTCCATGTTTCATATGCCCTTCTTCTTATTATTTTTCTTATTCACCTTTTTCTCTTTCTTGTTGATTTTAGTTTCCCCTGTCTGCTTATTCGATTGTTTCTTTTTAACGCAAATCTCTTAGATCTTTTCCTTCTTGATTTGGGCAGTTTGAATCATAGAACCATTATTGCCTACTTTTGCATGTTGCAAAGTCGGTTTTGAAGGGACTTTAGGATTATAATCATCTGGTTTTGCACTCTGTAACTGTGGTTGTTTCTTTTCTTTCCCACGAAAATCTTTGCTTGCATCTGTGCTTGCATGTCGTGCCTAAGCTGATGAATTCTCTTTATTACCCCGATCTACATGTGCCTTATCTCTTGAATTGAAGGGATCTTTTGAATGATTTGAAACATTGGTTGCATGCATGTGCTTTTTCCCTTGAGTATGATTCTATGTTGAAACCCTAGCCCCTTATGCTTCCTTTCTTTGATTGATCCTATAGTCAACTTCACTTTCTCTGTACAATTGATTAAGAAACCTTGAATTTGCCTCTCTTTGTTTCCCTTGAAACTCTTCCAAGAGTAATGGCGGTCTATCATTTTCATATATGTCAAAAACAACCTTCTTTTTCTTGTTTAAATGTCAACTACAACAAAATAGCACCCTGTTAGGTCTAGAGAATGTATGCCTGATCACAGGTTCCCTGTGTCTTGCACAATATCTTTTTGTATAGCCCATGGGACCCTGTGCAAAATAATCTTGATTCTTGTAGCCATTATTTGCAGAACAAGACATATTCTTTTCTTTTCTTGAAAAATGATCGTTGGGAAGCCATTTTTGCTCAGCCATTTTTTAAAGAGTTGTTTTTCTTTATTATTAATATATATATATATACTATTAATATATATATTACATCCATAATATATACACACATATATATGTATATTAATATATATATAATTATATCCATATGATTACCAATTATATTACTTTCCAATTAAATATATATAAACATATATTAAAGCAATTATATATACATACATATATACTTATATTAATATATATGCACATACATTTACATTAATGTAACTATATACATATATATTAATATATATAACATTATTTTAATATCCATACTTTTAAACACATATATCCTCATATTCATTGATCGATGTATATACCGAAGTGTATATATAATGTCACATTCATCCAATTGATATTCTCATGCATATGGGTTATCCGTTCATGAGCATGTGTAGATACATCTATCTACATATACTTGTGCACACATATACTTACATGTATGAGGTATCATATAGATGTACATATATACATATATACATTCTATGTACTTACTTCATGGATTAAAATATGAACATACGAGGAAGAACTCATACTCAACATATAAAGACTCAATCACATATCCACAAAAAAGAACATTCCAAGATTTAAACCACATACCAATACAAAACATACTCAAACCCTGACAAAAGGCTACTTTCCCTTTCCTGAAATATCTTAATCAACTAGACCAAGTAGGAAGTGAGTGTATGTTTGCTCAATTAGGCTCATCAAGGTTACCATACCAAGTTCTTCCCTTGAATGATACTCCCCCTCTCTTCTTGAGGTTCACATCTATTCCTGCATCCAGCTTAGTACATCACAATAGTAGTTAGCTGATGACATTACATTCACATGCATCATATATTTTCATCTTAGGAACATTATAAAATATTAAATTGATTTAAACATTCATTCAACATATTTCCATTGAGATTCATATAAAAAACACAATCATACATATATCAAAGCATTTTTATTCATCAAGGTAATAATGATTAGGTAACAACACAATGGGGTGTAACATATGCCCCCCTTATGAATCATCATCCCCGATGATCTTAAGTATCAAACAAGAACATAACATCATAAAACATCATTTTTTTTCAAGAGTTTTCAAAATTTAGCATGACTTGAGGAAACTTTTGCCTCATCTCAGCATAGTCTTCCCAAGTGGCAAGATCTTCTACATACTGATCCCACTAGACCTTGCATTGTAGAACCTCTCTATTATGTAAGTGAAGCTTACATGTTCTGAGCACTTTGAGAGGCTCGATTGTTACCACTCATGAGTCTTGTACCTATAAAACATTCCAATCAATAACATGGTTATCCCCTGGCATGTACTTCTTAAGGTACGACACATGAAAAACATTGTGCATTCTGGTAAGAGCTAGCGGAAAAGAAATTCTATATGTAACAAGGTTGACTTCCTCAAGGACCTCAAAAGGACCTACATAATGGAGCTAATTTGGATGAATTTCCAAACTTTATGGAACTCTCATGAGGTTTAACTCTTAACAAAACCTTCTCCCCTACTGAGAAATGTCTAGGTACCCACTTGGAATCTGCTTAACTCTTTTGCCTATCATTATCTTCTACTAGCCTTTGCTTAATAATGCCAACTTTCTCCTCCATTTCTAATAACATATCTTGACCCAAGGCTTATCCTATCCTCTAGCTTATTCCAACTTATAGGAGTTCGACACATTCTGTCATACAATGCTTCAAACAAAGCCATCTTGATTGCAAAATGATAAGACTTGTTATATGCAAATTTAACCAAAGGTAAATAATCCTCCCACTTGTATTGTTGATCCATGAAATACATCTTCAATAGATCCTCTAACACTTGAATCACTCTTTCAATTTGAATCTGTTTCTGGATGATATGCTAAACTTATGTTCAATTGAGTCCCAAGCGAAGAAAACATGGTTTGCCAAAACCTAGACGTCACACAAGAATCCCTGTCAAAAATAATCTTCTCAGGAATTCCATGCAACCTAAATACCTCTTGAATAAAATTTCAAGCTATAACAAGAGCTCCATCATTCAAATTCCTTGGTATAAAGTGATCCACGTTAGTAAGCCTATCCACCACTATCAAAATGGCATTGTGCTTATTCCTTGACATTGGAAGACCTTGCACAAAATCCATGCTAATGATTTGTCATTTACTTTCTAGTACTTCATGAGGATACAAAATATTTGTAGGGTGATGATGTTATGCCTTCGCCCTTTGAAATTCTAAACAGCTTGCCACAAATCTTACAGCATCCCCTTTGATTCCTTTCCAAAAATACAATGGCTTCACATCATCCAATATCTTAGTCACTTCGAGATGTCCATAATATGGTGCGGTATGGACTTCTTTCCACACTAAATTCCTTAATTCCATGAAATTAGGTATGTAGATTCTTCCCTTATACCTTAGCAAACCATCGGGCTCAAAGTGAAATCCCTCATACCTTAGGTCTTGTGGATTATCTGAGAGTGCTTGCTTGATTTTCTCATAGTATTCATCACCCTTGGACTCTTGCAATAGTCAACCTTTTAAATTGGTTTGAATTGATATCATTGAGGAGTAATGCCTCCTACGACTTAAGGCATCTACAACCCGATTCTTCTTCCCCTTGATATAGTTTATGTTGAAATCATAGTCAGAAACCAATTCTAACCACCTTCTTTTCCTTTCATTAAGATTTAGTTGAGTAAACAAGTACTTTAGACCGTGATGATTGGTCTTCAGTTCAAAAGGTTTTCCCAATAGATAGTGTCTCCACATCTATAATGCATGAACAACAATTGCTAATACCAAATCATGTGAAGCATAATTTTGTTCAGAAGACTTTGGCTTCATTAATTCATAGGCTATGACTTTCCCATCCTCATCAACACTCCATCCAAACCTTCTCTTGATCCATAGGTAATGCCTATAAAATTACCCTTTGGATCTAGTACTTTCAATATCGGAGCTATGGTCAACTTTTCCTTGAGTTGATCAAATGTTGCTTGACATTTATTTGTAAACTCAAACTTCTTCCCTTTTCTCTATAGGGAGGTAATGGGAAAAGCTATTCTAGAAAATTTTGCAACAAACTTCTAATAATAACCAACTAGACCCATAAAACTTCCAACTTCTGGCACATTCTTAGGCACTGTCCATTCAAGCACTGCTTTTATTTTTATTTGATCAACTACAATCCCATCAGCTAAAATTACATGACCTAGATACTACACTTCCTTCTGAAAGAAGGTACACTTAGAGAGTTTCCCATACAACTTATGCTCTCTCAATCATTGGAGAACAATCTCTAGATGCTAGAGATGTTCCTCTTCATTCTTGGAATAGATAAGAATATCATCCAAAAAGACTAGAACAAATTTATCTAAGCAATCCCTAAATACATAATTCATTAGGTTCATGAATGTTGTAGTTGCATTCGTCAATCCAAAGGGTTGGATTGTGAACTCACAATGACCATACCTTTTTCTGAAAGTTGTTTTGAAAATATCTTCATCCTTGATCCTCAATTGATGACAACTTGATCATTGAGCAATTTTTGAAAATATTGTCGCTCCTCGCATCTAATCAAAGAGATCATTGATACATGGAAATGGATACTTATTCTTTATTGTTTCCTTATTAATCAAATGATATTCAATGTGCAAGCACAATGTTCCATCATTCTTCTTCATGAAGATTACAAGTGCTCCCTAGGGTGAAACATTGGGTCTAATCAGTCCCTTGGACAACAATTCCTCCAATTGAGCTTTCAACTCCATTAATTTTGTCGTGGTCATCCTATATGGAAATTTTTATATAGGCTCCACCCTTGGAACTATGTCAATAGAGAAATCAAACACTCTCTTTGGGAGGAAATCCAGGTAATTCATCTAGAAATACATCTACAATTTTTTGTAGGATAATAAATTTCTCCATATCTATTTTCCCTGATTCCACCACCTCACCTTCTTTGGCATCTTGGGGGTCTTGAGATCCATAATATACAACATCATCTTGAGAAATTAACTCATTGCATTCCTCAAGTTTCTTCATTTTCACAATGAAGAGTTGAAATTTCCTTTCTTCTTTACTATATGCATTTGTATGGAAGAGATCTACCACAACTTAACTTCTCTTAGTGTTCCTTGCAAGAACATCAAATATCCTAGATCATCTAAACATTCCACTATTTTTGCATGAAAATCTACCTTGGATCTATGCTTCCACAACTAATTCATCCCTAAAATGACATCATAGGAACCTAGGGGTGCTACATACAAATCCACTTTTGAGGAGAAACTTGGAAGTTCAACCCTTGCTTTAAATAGACATTGCTCCACCTTAGCTCTTTTCTAGTTTTCATATTCAACCATCCAAGAATTTTTCCATATAGCTAGCTTCTCTAGAAATTTTACTAGCTATACTAGGAGAAACAAAAAAAATTCAATGGCACCATTATCAATAAGAATTGGAAACAGGTGTACCAAACAAAGTACCTAATATTTCCATAGGAGTGATTCGGTACTTAGCTTGATGATTGTCCAATGCAACATGAATCCTTTCTTGGAATGCTTCTCGTTGAGAAGGTAGCTAATTCCCTTGTGGCTGCATCCCAGGTGGTTTATTGGGACACTAATTTGTAAAGTGGTCTCCACCACAAGTATAACATCCTCTCAATGGTTCAATCCTTGTTGTAGGCCTTCCAGAACTGCCTTCATTCCTACCAACATTGTTGTTGTTGTTGTTGTTGTTCCCCCTTGGTCCCTTCTTGAATTATTTATCTATTACGGGATCCTTTGTCCCCTTTCCTTTGGTAATTTTTCCCTTCATTAGGCTTCTTTGATGCTTGATTGGCTTGTGACCAATTAAACTTCTTATGATTCTTTTCACAATAGTTCGAGATAGATTTAAGCCTTTGTTCTTGCTTAATGGATTTCTTGTACACCAAGTCCATGGTAGCAGGACTATGAACATCTATCTCTCCACCTATTTGGGAATTGAGGCCCATAATTAACTTCCTTTTGCAAAACCACTCATCCTTTTGGTACATGGGTACATACCTTAGGAGACAAGTGAATTTCTCCCAATATTCGTTAACTAAGGAATCTCCTTGCCTTGAGTTCTAGAAGTCGGTAAGCTTTTGATCCTAGAAGAGTTGAGTTAACCACCGTTTCTGGAAAATATCCACAAATTCACTCCAAGTAAGCCTTAAGGAACTTATCCCAAGCTCCAAGTTTTTATTCATCCACCATTTGGATGCTTCACCAACCAACTAAAAAGCTCCCCAAATGGCTTTAGTGACCTCAGAGTAATTCCCAATTTCAAATTACTTTTCCATTTCTCTAAGCCATGCCTCAGCCACATCCCCACTAGTACTTCCTTCAGACTTCAGATGAGTGATCTTTCTCATATCTCGAGATAGCTCACTAGCAAGTTATTTTCGTTTGCTTCCATCCAATCTAGACTGTGATTCATCATCCTCATATTCAATAGACTGAGTACAATCATGGGGATTTTCCCCTTCTTCATCATTATTAGGAACTTCTTGTTCCTCCCTTTCTTCTCCCCTTACCTCTTGCTCAAGTTTTTCTCTTCTTTCTCTTGTTTCATCCATCATGGTAATAATATGGTCCAATTTAGCCCCTAAATTTTCTACTCCTTGGCCAACTTCTTGGTTTCCCCCAAGGTTAGTTCTAGTTGGGTAAAAGCACAAACTTGTGTCACACTTTATAAAGGAATCGGCCAATAGCAAAAAAAAATATGAACTTCAACCACATAAAAGTGGTCTTTATGTTTTGAATTTCAAAATGATGTAAACTAATGAAAAGTAGAAATATTGATGAAGTTTAATCCTGTAATTTTTCAATTTTTTAAAAAATTGTTTTGATTATTTTTTTTATCAATTTAAGATTTGAATGCTGAAAATTTTAGGAAAAAGTGATGTTCACTTGATGTCAAGAAACAAATAGAAAAAAGCTTAATTTTCCCCTATTTTTTTCTCCAAACATGTGACTTCAATATCTAGTGCATGGAAAAAAATTTGAAATTTTGATGTATATTTTTCTCGTAATAACATTTTAAAGTCAAACTTTTCAGAATTTGAAAGTTTTCATTGGACGTCAACTATTGCCTATTTTTTTAATCATTTTCAAAAAACAAATTATACGCTTTTGAAGAGGACTCACTCCTATAGTGCACCATATACTTTTCAAAAAAATTTAATATGTTTAAATACTATTTTTTGTTTTAATTTCTAATCAGCCTCTCTTTTAACTTTAACAACCTACTTACATTATTTTAAAAATAAAATATATTAAAACTAATCAAAATATTAAAAAAATACATATTTGAATTCACCACTCTGAGCTCTATAAAAGGGTTTTTTTTAATTTTTTTAAACATCATTTTGACTGAAGAAATACTTACTTGAAGTTGAAAGTTTTCGAAAAAATTTCAAAAACGTTGAGTTGGCTGCCAACTAGGATGCCGCATAGATAGTTTTGGTAGAAAGGGTTTTGACCAAAACCCTTTCTACTGAACCATGCATATAAAATAATCCAATTTCAAAGCGGAAAAGGGAAAAATTTAAATTTTTTGGATTCGGGTGAAACATATTTGATCGAAACTCTGTGTGCCACATATAGGCCACATGGTTCGGTTGAAACCTATTCAATCGAAACATTACACCTGGAGGTTTTATTTTCAATTAGATTCTAGGAATGTTTACATATCATTTAAAATATTTTCAAAGAACAAACATTCATATATATGAAGTTAAAAGAATAACTTATACACATTTTTTTCCAAAACATTATTTTCATTTATATCAATAAGATTTCAATATCCTAGCATTTACATGGAAGAACTATTCAAATAGTCTAAGGGAGAGTATCCCTCATATTCACTCTCTGATACATAACTAAGTGGGGCATACCCCTCAGCTATTTGTTCACATACATCGTCAAAAGGGAAATAACCCTCAAACCTATCCTTAGATACATAGTTTTAGGGGACATATCCCTTTGATTCACCACTTGAGGCTATTATAATAACATCTACAATAGGAAGAATACAAGGGTCCCTAAATAGCATTGCAGGACTAACACTACATTTTGAGGGCATGTCCCTAGAAAGTGATAAAGATTCTGACTTGGTAGGAGAGATAGGAGGTACATAATTAACAACCTCGCGCATCCTCTTTTCTTGACTGGTGCAAGATAGGGCATGATTAAAAGTCTTAGTGTCACTTAGCCAAATGGTGTTGTCATAATTGGTTCCCTCTATGGTTCAAACTATGGCTTCCCTTTCTTTCTTGGCCTTTAGGTAGAGCTCATTACCAATTACTGACTTCCTTGCAGTCATCTTGAGACGCACCATCCTGGCACAAGAATTCTAAACACTAGACTCATATAATCTTGGACGAAAGCATGGCAAGCACATAGGTTCTAGTGTTGAACCTGACTCAGATACCACATCTAGAATGCCCATTGTTTTACCCATTGTGTTTACTATGTTTTACTCACAAGTGAAATTTTATGCTACTAACATTATGAGCAATAAAAAATTTCCTTTTCATATGAATAACAAGATGCACATTTGAACATAACCATTTCAAACTTTCCCATTTCATAACAAAGAATCGGTTCAATAATTCAAGTAATGATTTCACATTACATAATTCTATGATAATATTTCCCATTTACAATTTCTCAATAAGAGTAGAGATACATGTTTACATTCATAGCTTCCATGAGCTTAATGATATAGATGTACAACAAAATACAATGGTCTAGATGTCCCCAATGTTGGTGCATACCTCCTAGATGTCCCCATCACTGGTGCATACATTCTAGGTGTCCCCAAACTGGTGTTGCATCCTCTAATCCCGGTCGCCGACTATATGAGGGAGAGCGTCACTCAAGTTCTTTTCCACCATGGACTTACTTACTGCGGTCCCCTGCACATCTACTTAATTGGTAAGATAGCTCTACCCTTCGATGAAGATATTGGTTTGGTAACCCCATAGTCCTAACCTTCCTTAGTATAGTGTTGTGTCCTACATATCTAGAGCTTCCATACATTGGCTACAACCTACATGTTGACTTCCCTACCTAGAATGCAATCACATATTTTAGTGAACTAGCAATGTAAATAGTGGCTACTTACACTATTTTGGCCAAAGAATTCAACACCCAGTTCTTCAAGTGAGAGTCATTTTTCCACCCACCCTTTAGCTTGATTTGGTATTGACCATAAACATAACATACATTCAATATAAGGTGATGACATAACAAATTTTTCAACAAGGTTATTCCCTTAACCATGGATTACCCTAACCCCAGGAATAACCAAACCCATAACAAATTGTTTACTAGGTTACACCCTTTCCCATGGATTATTCTAACCCCAAGTATAACCAAGCCTATAACAAATTGATTACTAGGTTACACCCTTTCCCATGGATTACTCTAACCCCAGGTATAACCTTGCTAATCATACATGCACACATACTAGTGGTCAGCTTGGTTACCCCCTTTCCCATGGATTACTCTAACCCCGAGAATAACCATGCTAACCTCTTAAGTTATGATATTTTCATAAAAGCACTATAAAATAGCATCATATTTCACATTTCACTTTTCATGCAATATCCATATAGACTTAACAAACAAGTATAGTTCTAATAGCATTTCAGCCACACGTACTTCAACATAATATAAATGTATTTCCAAATAAGATGGTTTCACTAATTCAAGACTCAATCAAGTATCACACAATAATATTCCATAATAGAAATTAACTAAGTTCATAAGGACAAGCATATCAAGCATTCCCAAAGGAAATCTTTTCCAAACAAAGGCATTTATAATCAAATAACCTTCCAAACATAGAAATCAACATGCCTAGATATAAAGTACCAATTGATAATGCTACTTTCCAGCCTCAGCCTCCACAACCACAAATGCTACTCCTTCAATGTTCAACTAATCTCCAAACTCTAGCCTCCTCTCAAGAACTTTCAACAAAACATAACTCACAAACAAATCTCTCTCTCTCACTAAAACTCTCAAAATGATACTTGCACAAAAATTACAGTAGAATAACAATAGAGAAATTAGAATGAAAAGTGTAACAAATGATAGAGAGAGCACCACTATATATACTTAAATTTGAGTATCATAATGCTACAAACAAGTTAACAAATCTGCCACCTTCCTCTTCATGTGCATCGACTCAACTAATTTAAACTCTTAGATTGCAACACATAACAGTCCCCTTATTTCCAATTTCATAGAATGGATGAGTCAAATTCATGCTTGTGACAACTTGACTCATTTTACTAAGTTAAGGCATAATGAAGTATTGCTATAGGTTTCCTATTTTATTTGCAAGTCGACTGCCCTCACAAATTTCTGCCATCTTTGCTTTGATTGAGTTTCATGCTTATCTTATGGCTTTTCCTGGTTTTAGTGTAGGTTTCAGACTTCTATTGGTTTCCATATTCTATATATTTTGGTGCCACCTTTCATATATTAGCGCCCTTTTCATGCACAGTTCAAGACTAAGTTAGCACTATTAGAAACTGCTTTTGTTTTCATTTGCAACGTTTAAACAACATTTACTTATGTGCAACATATAAGTCCATTGACTTATTATTCCTATGCACTTTATGCACTACTTTACAGGCTTTAGCCATTGTTTATATGGAAACCCTATGAATAATGTGCAATACTTATTTAAAGTTCTTTAACATATATCAAACAACGTTATGTTATTGTGCCATGCTTTATTCAATGCATTTTAATATATACCAAACAATAATATATATTATATATTATTAATATATTTATATTAGATTCATAAGATATACATATATATAATTATATAATTATATCCACATGATTACCAATTACATTACTTTCCAATTAAATATATATAAACATATATTAAAACTATTATATATATACTTATATTAATATATATGTATATATATATATATTTATATATATATTACGTATATATATAACATTATTTTAATATCCATACTTTTAAACACATATATCCTCATATTCATTGATCAATGTATATACATGAAGTGTATATATATATGTTGCATTCGTCCAATTGATATTCACATGCATATGGGTTATCCATTCATGAGCATGCATAGATACGTCTATCTACGTATACTCATGCACACATATACTCACATGTATGAGGTATCATAGACATGTACATATATACATTCTATGTATTTACTTCATGGATTAAAATATGAACATACGAGGAAGAACTCATACTCAACATAAAGACTCAATCACATATTCACAAAGAGGAACATTCCATGATTTAAACCACATACCAATACAAAACATACTCAAACCCTAACAGAAGGTTACTTACCATTTCCTAAACTATCTTAGTCAACTAGACCAACTAGGAAGTGAGTGTGTGTATGCTCAATTAGGCTCATCAGGGATACCAAACCAAGTTCTTCTCTTGAGTGATACTCCCCCTCTCTTTCGAATGTTCAAATATGTTCCTGCATCCAGCTTAGTACATCACAATAGTAGTTAGTTGATAACATTACATTCACATGCATCATGTATTTTCATCTTCAGAAAATTATAAAATATCAAATTGATTTAAACATTCATTCATCATATTTCCATCAAGATTCATATACAAAACACAATCATACATATATTAAAGCATGTTATCCCATCAAGGTAATAGTAATTAGGTAACAACACAATGTGTTGTAATAGAAGGTGAGTATGGGAGGAAAAGGTACGCCAAGGTAGATGTGGGGAGGCAGGATTGAAAGGAACAAAATACAAACACCCCAAGCAAGAAAGCTTTCACCCTACCATCCATACTCATTGCTTCAATGGTAGAGCAACTACAAGAGCATGCCCTACTTTTCAAATGGAGTGGAACAAATTGCTCCAATGAACACCTAATGAAGTGGTGGTTGGAAACCTACGCAAGAAGGGTAAGCATCAGGTCCCTTCTTAATAATTTCTTCTTGATAGAATGCATAGATGAATTCCTCATAAACCAGATCTTGTTTGGGGATTTGTTATTCCTTGAAGAAAATAGTTTTTTAGCATGAAGTGGATCCCTAATTTTGGTCCAATGAAATATAAGACAAACAAAAATCCCACTTGGATAAACCTAGTTGGACTCCCTACAGAATTTTAGAACATCGAGTCCACTAGAATTGGGGATGCCCTAGGTGTTTTTATGTGAGTAGAGGAGGATTTCTTAAATAGAAAGGCCAAAACAGATATCAATATATTGGTGGATATAGATTTGAATGCAGAGTGGTGGGATGAATTGTAAATCATAACTTCTTATGGCAAATGGGTATAAAAGATAAGTAAAGCAAAGGGAAAAATCTAGGACGTCTCCTACCAAGACAAAATATGGGGGTTAGTTGCTCAGGATAGAAGTAGGAGAGCAACTATTAGAAGAACATGGAGATCCCTACAAAGGAATTCATGGTAGGATTGGAGACTTGCATGAAACTAGATCTGGTGCCACTAAATATACAAGAGCAGTATAAAGACAAAGGGAAGCAGGTAGAGTTGGAGGAAGTTAAGGAGGGCTTCCCAGCAAAGAAAAATCCAAAGGAAATACAAGAACAAGAGTAAATCATATCAAGAGAAAAAATAGGGGTGCACAAACCCCTATTAGAAAGAAATAAAGGGATAGAACACCCCTAGATAGATCCCCCCAACTAGTCGTGGTTGATTCAATCCACAGTGCAAAAATAGTTAAAAATAAATTTGTAATGGAAGATATCATCATCCTCACAAAACAGGTGAGGGACATGGAAAAACTAGAATAAGAGAGCATAGATGATGATCTTTCAAAAATAGAATCAATGTGTGAACTCTTAGGATTAGCTAATGGATCGACAGATATAGCAGGAAACTTGATGACTACAGAAAATAGCCCAAACATCATCAAACAAGTAGTCCTCAAGGAACTTCTTGAGGAAGGTGAAATGGAGGAAGGTGAAATCAAGGACCAGGAGAAGGTAGCCTTATTTGGAGAACTGAATCAAAAAGAACTAGGAAGTGATTTAGATAAAGAAAACATAAATTTGGGTATCAAGAAAACACCGACAAAGAAGTCCAAGCCAGATTGAAAAATATCTAATGGAAAGAGAATTGGTAGGAAAACACTACAAGAACTGAGAAACCTTGATGTAGAAGTAGAGGACCAGTTGAAAATAACCATGTTATTGAGATCTAGGAAGGGAATACCCCCTCCCCAGGGGCGATGAGGCTCCTTTCATGGAATGTTAGGGGCCTAAATGCCCCTAACAAATAGTGCTTGGTCAAATGCAAGTTGAGATTATCAAGGGTGGATATCATTTTATTACAGGAAACCAAATTGACTAATACAAAAGTTAAAACTTTCACTAAAAAACATCAAATCTTGGAAGGTGGTGGTGGTAAAATCTGAGGGTTCCTCTGGGGACTTATCACACTTTGGAACACAAAAACAATAACATTTGAAAAATAGCTAAAGGAAGGCACTGGTTGGGTGGCTTGGTGCAAAGTGTGCACTCAAACTTGAAATTATTTTCAATCAATGTATATGGTCCAACAACAAAAGCAAGGAAAAGAGAAGTCTAGAATGAAATCAATGGTTTTTTGGAGGCTCATCAAGATTCACACAGGATAATTGGTGGAGATTTCAATGAAATCCTATACAATCATGAAAAAAGGAGAGGATTAATCAGACCTAATCAGTCACAGAATGTTTTCAAGGAGTGGGTGGAAAAGAATAGTCTGCTAGACATTGGCCTAGGGAACAGATCATATACCTAGAACAATAGAAGATCTAGATTTATCAACATTTTAGAGAAACTAGACCACTTCCTTCTTGGGGATATTTGGCCTCTTTCCCCTTTGGTTTGGAGGGCTCAATCATTCCCTATTTTGGATCATATCATTATCCTATATAGTTGGAAGTTATAGGAGACAAATATCCCGCCAAGTGACCATTCAAATTTGAAAATATGTGGATGAAGGATTTTGCATTCTTTGACCTAATCAACGCTTGGTGGTCTGAAGAGGAATGTGAAGGCTCCAAGATTTATCACTTCATATCCAATCTCAAATTGATTAAACAAAAGCTTATACAATGGAATAAAGATTACTTCAAAAACATCTTTGATTCCAAGGTAGCAATAGAAAAGGAGCTAGAAGAATTGACCAAGGTAGTAATGAGAGAAGGTATGAATCAAACCACATTTGAGAAGGAAATATGTCTTATGAGTGGTTATGAAGACATCCTCACTAAAGAGGAGACATTTTGGAGACATAAATCCTGAGAGACTTGGATCGAAGAAGGTGATAAGAACAAGAAATACTTTCACAACATCACAAAACAATGTCGAGACCTTAATCGAATATCAAAACTAAGACTCTTGGATGGGAATACATTTGAAGATTCAGAAAAGATTAGACAAGAAATAGTACCATTCTTCTCTAATCTCTTGAATCAATTAGGCAGGTCTAACTTGTGGTCTTAGTGAGAGCTTTTGGACAACATCCCCACCATAATATTTGATGCACAAAACAAGGCTCTAAATGAGCACTTTACAAAAGAAGTGGTACAAAGAGCAGTCTTCCAACTTGATCCAAACAAGGCACTAGGATCGGATGGTTTCCCAGCCAGCTTCCTCTAGCAATGTTGGAACACACTAGGAAAAGATTCGGTTGACGCATTGGAGGCTTAAGAAATTATGACAAATTGCTAAGGGAGTTGAACAACACATTCTTAACATTGATTCCAAAGAAAGAAAAGGCAATGGCATTGGATGAATTTCACCCAATATCCCTCTGTAATACAACTTACAAGATCATGAAAAAAGTGATGGCTAACAAACTCAAATTGATCCTCCTTGACATTATATTGGAAGAATAAATAGGATTCATTCTAGGAAGATCCATTCTAGATGGAGTAATCATAGCATAGGAAGCTATAAATTCAGTACAACATAACAAGTGTCGAAGCATGCTGATCAAACTAGATATAAAAAAGGCTTACAAGGTTGATTGGAGATTTCTTTGCAAGGTTCTTGATGCCTTTGACTTTAATAAGAGATGGATTGATTAGACATTTCAGTGCATCTCAGCTCCCCACTTTTCAATCTTGGTAAATGGTTCCCTAGAAGGATTCTTTGAGTGCTCTAGGGGTCTCAAATAGGGTGACCCACTATCACCATTCATGTTCATCATTATGGTTGAGGCTCTAGGGAGACCACTCAAAAAGTCCTTGGATAATGGATTGTTGGAAGGCATCCAAATCACAAGCTCGGTTCAGATGGTGACACATTAGCAATTTGTGGATGACACCATGTTGTTTGGAAATGAGAAGAGAAGAGAGGAAAAACAAATTTTAAGGATCTTGAGATAGTATGGTAAGGCTTTGGGACAGGAGGTGAATAACTTAAAATTAGATATTTTCTCTTTCTCGGTTGCTCCAAGGAAGGAAGCAGAAATATTAAGGATCCTTAACTTCAAATTTGGGAAGCTCCCCTACACATATCTCGAGCTACCAATAGACAAAGGGCTAAGGACAACCAAGCTTTGGGATCCCTTAAAGGAAAAAATGGACAAAATTATCACATCTTGGAAGGGCCACTGGCTATCTTGGGCATGATGGATTGTTATGATCAAAACAGTCATATCAACACTCCCAATATACCTCCTCTCCCTCCTATCACTCAATGCTAGGGTGAATCTCCACTTGGTCAAGAAAATGAGAACCTTTTTTTGGAAAGCGTTTGGGGAACATAAGAAGATCCCCTTGATTTCATGGGAGAAGATCTACAAATCCAAGGAACATGGTGGGGTTGGTCTACAGAACCAGATGTGATAGAACAAGGCCTTAGGTGCAAAATTGGTATGGAGAATGTACAATGAGCTAGCATTGAAATGGGTCAAGATTCTCATAGGTAAATATTTGGACAACAATCAACCCTCAGAAATATTCAAAGTTGCTAACCGCCCACAAGGTTTCTGAGTGTGGAACTTTATCCTTAGATGCAAATCAATAATAACTAACTCCCTCTCTTGAGACATTCATGACAGGGATTCTGTGATGTTCTGGGAAGACTCCTGGGGGGATACCCCAATTTGGATAAAATAGTGGACATGGAGTAAACCAAGAACATTCTAAAATAATAATGGGGCAATCACGTGAAGGATTATGTGACCTTTTTCAAGGGAGAACCTTCACATGGATGGTAGTGGAAGGGCCTCCATTCCCTTGGTTTTCCAATAAGAGACATTAGTCAAATCATTGATATCATCTCTAAAAGAAAGATTGTATTTAGGAAGGGGCACGACAGGCTTATTTGGGTCGAGTCCAAAAATGGCCAATTCAATGCAAAAGATTGATATAGAGTTGCAACTAGGGCTAATGCTCAAGCCAGAATGATAATTCCTATACAACTATGCTAGAATAATCCATCCAAAAGTTAGGGTGTTTGCATGGGCTGCTATTCAATAGAAGATTCTAACTATAGATAGGCTTAATAAATTAGGATATGCAAGGCCATCAAGATGTGTTCTGTCCAAAAATGAGAAGGAAACAACAATTTTTTTGCTAGTAGGATGCTCATTTTCACAAGCATGTTGGCATTGGATGTGTTCCAAGCTTGGATGGATAATGGCCCTTCCTAATGATATTAATATCCTATTTAAAGGATGGCCCCTCAAACTTCATTCAGTATCACTTAGATTCCTATGGATATCTTATCCTTCCCTCCTAGTTTGGGAGATTTGGAAAGAGCGCAATTAGAGAATCTTTCAAGATAAGGAAATGACCATGATCTTATTCACTAATAAGGTGGAAGCTGCCATAGTAGAACTTGTGAATAGTAGAGTTAGTAGACATCCACCCAAGAACACAAAGTTCGCATATTGGGATGAGTAAATGAGATTCAATTGGCCTAGACTAAGGATTCCAACCTTTGTTTGCATGGGAGGTACACAGGTGGATTCCATTAGAACTATTAAAAAGTAGCAACCACCATAATTTGGGTGGTTCAAACTTAACTTTGATGGAGCATCATGAGGCGACTTCGGGCCCTTTGGTGCAAGTTGTAACATAAGACTTTGGGATGGAAATATAGTCAGAAAGCTTGCCATCCCACTAGATGAAGGGATGAACAATGTGGTTGAGTTGGAAGCCCTTATGCATGGTCTTCTTTTTTATAAATATTTGGATATTCAGAACATCGAGATAGAATGTGACTCCACATTTATGGTAAATTCTATCAGTTATAGGTCCACGGTGGATTGGAGGTTGGCTTCTTACATAGGCAAAATAATGGAATTGTTAAGTCTATTTGATGCATACACAATAAAGCACATTTACTGAGAAGGAAACTCAGAGGCGAACACACTTGCCAACTTGGCAACAAATGAGATTAAGGTGGGTAATATTGGAGTTGGGTGACAAGATTGGAATGACGATTGTTTCATTTTGGTTGAATAAGGGAATTTTTGCTCAGGCAATTTTTTCAAAATACCGAGTTCCAATGTCTGGAAAGAATTATGTAGCATGGGCTTCAATCACTATTTTAGCTACAATACTATGTATGAGATTTCAAAGAAAATGCAACCTTTTGTTTCAAATGTCTTTTGGATGGTCAATGGGGTTGATTGGAATGTAATTGGGTTGGATTGTGGGGTCTCAAAGCTAAATACTTTTTGTCTTTTTGGCTTAAAATGTAATTGGGTATGATTATCTTGGAGCTTTGCTCGAAAATCTACCAAATCCTTTGTAAAAAAATTTGTCAAACTTTAATACAATCTTGCAACCTTGATTGCATCTTATTGATCAAAAGAAAAAATATTATATATTATATAATAATAAAATATTATTATATTTTTATGTATTTAATATTAATATTAATAGTCTAACATATATGAAATATTTAAAAAATAATAATGCTCTCTAAAACGGATATTCATTTCGGAGCTTTTATAATATAAAAAAAGCTCTCCAAAATGAATATATGTTTTGGAGAGCTACACATAAATAAAAAAGCTCTCCAAAATGGATATCCATTTTGGAGAAGTATAAGTAAAAAACAACTTTTTAACTCATTCTCACTGTCGATAGTTTCGCAACAGTACGGGCAGAGGCTAGAAAATGGATATCCGAAGTGAACAAATATTAATTTTTATTGTCTAAACCAAATTTTGTCAACTTCCCTTCAATTTTAACAACATTCAAGAGAGGTAAATTGAATTTTGTTGTTGTTTTTTATGATTTTAATTTTTTTATCTATTTATTAACATATATATTAGGTTTTTTATAGATTTTAGTAATTAGTTTAAAATTATGTTCATTTTAAACATGGTTTAAATGAAAGAAATTGATAGAGAAAACCCTCCTTCAATTTAGGATTTAATTCAAACAAATATGACTGAATCAAAGAACATTATTGAGAGATATTGTAACCACCCGCATCTATATTCAGTAACAGCTAATATAGAGGCCGTAATAAGTCATGTGCAAGACATCACAAGGCAACATACTTTGTTTCAATAGTGGAGAGATGTGAAGATGTTGGAATATGGTAATGGTTTGGACTATGATGAGATTAAAAAATTAGAAATATCTAAAGCCGATTTTAGCCCAATATTTTGTGAACCCAAAAATTGAGCATGTTGGTTTATGTAAACCAAAATTTTCCATAAAATGGTGCACACATGAGGGCATAAAAAGAAACTTTTGGGATCATTATTGAATGATGTTTGATAAACCACCCATTAATCTCAATGTCCCTCTTTATTTTCTCCACAAATTATATGTGGTGTTTGTTTTAGGAAAACATGTCAACTATTTTGATTTTAGGCATTTTCAGGGAGTAGGTATGGGAATTCCCTAAGATAGACCTGGGGCAATGCGCCAGATGCAAGTTCCATATGTTCCACCTCCTTGTCTTCAGGAGGAATGGAGACAATTTGAAAAGGCCTTCTAAAAGGTGAGGACCTCATGGAGGATGTTTCTCTTCTGGAGGAGATCATTATGTGAATCAATTCCTGAATAAGTCCCAAGGAACTCAGCCACATGGAAATCCATTGCCCTCCCAACAAGAAATTTTTTAACAAAGGATCCATGTAGCATTGGATAATTGGCAAGCAAAGTACTAGATTACTCTTATTGAAACAATAGGTACATTATTTGGTGTTCTTATTTCAATTTTAATTGATACTGGAACAACAACAAAAAATTATTGCACTAAGATTATTAGATAAATTTCCTAGAAGAATTAGATATATGCCAAAACCCTGGTCAATATAATATGCTAACCAGACAAAAACTCGGGTAGAGAAATGTTTGTTTGAAGCCAAAGTTGATCTTTCAATTTTTTCAACTAAAGTGAACCTATATGTAGCACTGGACTAGGTTCCTATGATGTGGTCTTAAGAAGAAATTGGTTGTGGAAGCATAGGGATAAGGTATACTATTATGCAAAAATAATAGAGTGTCTAGATGACTTAGGAAATAAATTTTTCCTTCAAGGCACTCCAAGAGAAGTCAAGTTAAGGTGGATATATGTCATGCAATTAAAGAGGGCCAAGAAAAAAGGGTGTCAACTCTTCACAGTCAAGATGAAGAAGTTAGAGGAACTCAAGGAGTTTATATTTCATGATGACTTAATGTATTGTGAGTCACAAAAACTCCAAGGAATGGAAGATCTTATGGATCAAGGAAAACCTGATATGGAGAACCGCCCATTTCCTTGAGATTTTTAGGATGTTTTTCCATATGAACTTCCTAGATTACCTCCTAAAAGGGCTTTTGATTTCTCCATAGATATAATTCCAGGTTCAAAACCAATCTCTAGATCACCATACCATATGACCACTACGAAGTTGATGGAATCAAAAGCTCAGTTGTAGGTGTAGACACTGAAAAATGTCCTAAATGATATCATACACTCAAATCAGGTTTACTAACATCATTTCATCTTGAAACCCATCCTCTTTTTGCTTAATTAATTAAATTAGCCTAGCTATTTAATTAATTGCATCATTTTCATCCATTAACCTAATTCATCAAATCAAGTTAATTCACCTCCCCATCACACTAACATTTCATCTCATTAAATTAAATAAATCATACTATTTAATTTAAATCTCTAAGTCATCTTATTTAATTAAATAACCCTAAGTTATTTAATTAAATATCATATCATCTCTCCCCCCATTCATTAAATTAATTAATTTAATGAATATCACTTTAATTCTTCAATCCCCTAATTGCATGATTAAACCTTGCTTAATTAGCAACTAAACTAATTTTCCTCTAAAAAAGGGAATATTCCCATGGAATATTCCTTATCTCCTTTTTTGCACAATTAAAACTTTTTTTTAATTTGTAAAATATCTTTACCCTCACCCATGGGAATATTCCAAAGAATATTCTCTCTCCTCCTATCATCTCACTTAGCTTCTTTAGCAAGATAAGCTTGCAACCTCTTGGACAAGTCACCTAGTGACCTATGTGTGCAGGTAAAAAATGTGTTTGTTTGAAACAAATGAGCACCCTTGATTGGAATCTCATCTTGCATTCTCATTTGTTGATGAGAATCCATGATCCATGCCTCTCATTTTCCTCCATCCTTGACCGTTGATTAACCTTTTTGATCTCAACCCTCCATTTCTCATTTTCTCTCCTATAAATAAAGCACTATTTGGAGACAAATGGATCTATCTTTCAATTGCAAACTTATGTTGTTGAATTCACTTGCACTCACACTCTTAATTTACTCACTTTTAGCTTGTTTTAGTTCATTTTACCTGCATAATATCTTAAAACATCCATTAATGGCTTTCATGCATCCATCTTAGTTTGTTTATAAATTAGGGTTTCCATCTTTTAGCTTAGAATTAGCTTAGTTTAGCTTAGAAATTGCATAATTAGATCAATTTTAGCATAGAATGATGTTAATTTAGCTTGCATCATGTTCAATTTTGCATAAATCAGGTTTTCATCCATTTATCACAATGGTTTGATCAATTCTCTTCCATAGAATTGACTGAAACAAGCTCACTAATCATGGGATTGGGAAAAGGTCATTGTTCCACATCAACATGACACCAATTCCAAAACAGGATAAGTTTCAAATGCGTTAGAGTAGGAATTTAACTATTTTCATAGTTTGTAACTTTAAGTTTGAATAAATGCTTAGCTTAACTTTCAATTTGAATGATCTTGTTTGTGATTGAGGTTTAGTGGCTAAATTATGCCTTGATTTATCATGGATCAAGCATAATCAACCCACCTTGACAATCCTCATCTCACATTTTGGTGCTAGAAGGAGGGAAAATCGTTAATTAATCAATTTTTAGCTTAAACTCCATTCGTTTTGCTATTTTGCAAGATACAACGACGCCCAAATTACAAATAGCGATGCACTTTGAAGAACGTCACCATATAGCGATGCTATCTCAATTTGAAGTAACGATGTTGATTAAATGCATTAGCACTGATTTAAATTTGGAAACACTAATTTAATACAGAGGTATCGAAGACTTCAAATGACGACGCCCCCAAATTCATTAGAGCGATACCCAACAAAATCTCAATGCTATCATGCTCTCTGTTTTTGTTGCAAAGCGACGCCCATTTTAACTAGAGCGACACCCAGATGTCAAATCGTGATGCTAATGTTTTCAGCGACGCCCAACTAGGGTAAGAAGTTTTATGATCATTTTTCGACATGTGCTTTAATTTTCTTGATTCATCATATCATTAATACACTTCTAACATTGTGTTGGTTGTTAGACTAACAGGGTTTTGTAGGTGGAAAGACATGGAGCTAAAGTGAAGAAAGCTTTCTTATCTTGAAATTCTATGATTGTAACAAGTGTTTGATGCTTTGGGATAATTATAACCCAACTTTTATGCTTTCTACTTTCTACTCTAGGAATTCACTAAATTTCAATTGGGTCTTAAAAAAAATGCTCAAGCGGGATTAAAATTGAACCCTCATCACATCATTTTTTTTTGGGTATAAAATTGAACAAGACAACTTCATACTTCGTTTGGTGCATAAAATGAAGTCATCTTAGCTTAGGGGTTAAAATTTATAATTGTTTGTTATGTTTTATGATTTACAACATTGTTAGTGGATGCATATGCAATTCTCTCATGCCATTCATCGATCTTGAGAAATAGAAACATTCCTTAACTCTTTTATAAATCACCTACATCTTTTAATTTGGATTAAAATTGAACCCCTTGCAAATGTGAGAAAAAGGTGTGATGTGTGTTCTCTCTTTGTTCATATGAACGAAGATGATCGAACTACGGACGTACTTCCTTTCTATTATTTATCCTTAGAGGGCCTACCTCCCCACTTCGAAAGGAGGGAACGACCCAAGCGGTAATGAGCTAAAGCCAAGTTCTTCCAAACCACTATATAAATGTGTGGTTGCAATGAAAATTGTGATCAATGGGATGTGGTACATGATATCTCTCCCCTAGTATCTTTATGATGTGTAAATCCCTTGTTCTAAGGGTTGGGAGACCTCTTGACAGAGTTTATCATAGTATCCCCTAAACTGGAAGCCCTTATTATGAACCATTATTTAGAAGCAAAATATCCTAAAATACTTGTTGGTGCAAGAACGGTCATTCTGAAGCCACCCCACATTCTTACTATTTAATTGTAGAAACAGAAAAATCCTTTTGATCTCTAGATTTTAAGGATTTTGAGATTTGGTGGTCTTGAGAAGTGTGTGTCATGGAGTGGAGCCAGTGTCGCCAAATCTCTAACTATTCACATTATTTAGTGTTTGGAGGAATTCAAGTGGGGACTCAACAAGTATAGCCATTTGAACCTAGGATTGTACATGATTGTGAGTTAGTTTGATACCTTGCTTGGTTCCAAAATGATACAAAAACATTCACTATCTTCCTCAAAATTTCAAACACTTTGGCCTAAATATGGAGATCTCTTGAAAAAAGCCTTGATATTGCTGCTTGTCCTAAGGATTTTATCCTTAGAGATTTCTAAATATCTTGACTTATATCTCAAACCCATATTTTCCAAAGACAACATAGGTAATTGTGGCTTTAACCTCATGATTCTCACAAAATGGACATTGTGAAAGTTATGACGTTTTTGACATAAACATTTAGTTTGAAAACTTAATCAAGACAAGTGATTGTGGTAAAATAAATTCATTAAGCAAGATAAATTGACAAATGAACCCCACATGACTATTTGGAGACCGATTTCTCCCATTGAACAACTGATCTTCCGGGTGCTATCATTCAACCAAAATTTTAACTCATTAACGGAGAACAAACCGATCTCATTAGCAGTTTGAGAAGCTTCACTTTTGAAACACAAGAAACATCTACCCAGTGGAGAAACACAACAACCATTTTAGAAGAAGAAGAGGAACAAGATAATATTGAGGCTAGAAGGCCCACATTACCACCACCCATGTGGCAATAAATATCTTCCTTTCTTCCATAAACTTGAAATGTTTTTAAATGATCTCACATAAAATTAGGATCCCTAAAGTAAGGTCTATAGGTCGGCATTTTAGACTTAGGCATCTTAGTCCAAAATCTCTCAACAAACACCTTTGGGCACTTCATGAAACTAGGAATAGTTTGTTATACAACTTCTACAAATGTGCTTCAAGACATAATCCAAACTTGTATTCCTTCTATTACTGTCAAAATCCTAGCCTTTTCCAACGTTTCCAATTCTCACATGACCATGATCTTGAACTCCCCTTAATGATCCATCACACAATCAAAATCCGTAGGGGAAGATCTACATCTCACCATTACAGGCATAGGTATCGCAATTCCAAGTTTGGTAGGAAGTGGGCCTTAATATTTTATCGCAATCACAACCTCTTGTTAAGGAACTTTATGCTCAAGCTAGAAGGAATCGAACATGCTTACCTACCCATATCTATCCTATCATTTATTTCAACATTGGGTCTTTAGGATTTGAAAACTTCAGAGGTCTAGCATCATTCTCACTACCTTGGTCTTATCAAACAAAGGTTCACTTTAGGTCAACATTGGGTCAAACATCTCATCCATCCCTCCATCAAATTTCATCCTTCACTTCATCAAACTTTGCAAAAAATTTGAATACACCAACACTTTGTGACTTAAACATCTATCAAAAAAATCCCTAGCTTGGATATTTTGTATGTGAAATGTATCCTTTTCCATGCATTTAGACAAGTTAGTTCTCATCCTTTTGAACTACTTCATCTTGAAGGTCACGATTCTACCCTAAAGATTTACAAGTTCATCAAAATCCTTTATCCCAACATCAGAAATTCAAACTTGAGTCAAAAGTGTTGTCCCAAAACGTTTGCAAAGATCACTCTCCACATCACCCATCTTTTCATCCCCCATTATCATCATTGCTCCCAAAATACTTAGAGCACCCCTTTTACCTAGATTTGAGTCAACTAGAGAGTTCAAACATCACAAATCACAACATAACTCTCCCAAAGTTGGCACAAAACTTATGGTAAAGACAATATCACAACACAAGAGAATCATGGAGAAAACCAAAGTGGAATTTACCTCAAGTAATCCAAATCCTTTAAAATTTGATTTGAGAAGCCAAGTTACACCATCACAACAACTAGAATCCCCATCAGGACCATATGAGATAGAAGATGTCACAAACAATCCATTTGAACTCACTAGGGAGGAAATCATGGAACATCAAGCCTTTGAAAATGTAGCTCCTATCTCCCCAACATTTGTGGCACAAAATTTAACACAAGGTTTCATAACCCCATCGCTAGGGATAAATCAAACATACATTCCCAATATTGCAACAAGCCTTGCCAAAGACTTTGGTCATGCCCTTTCATTTGAAAACACCACACTTGTGGGAACAATTGAAACTAATCCTCCATCTAACACAACCACTTGGAAACCTAGCTTTGGTGCTCCTTCCATTCCTAAAGACCCTAAATAGCCATACACTCCTCTTGATCTTCATTACTCCACAACAACTTCCACATATCGAGTACATCCCTCTTCATCCATACGCATGAGTACCACAAATGTGCCTACCATCACGCAAAGCAGTGTGGTTCAAGTATCTCAAAACAGTGTGCAAGGGCATGTCAGTACCATACCATAAAGCTAACCCTTAAAGAAAATAGGGACATCCTTACCCAATCCTCCAATTGGTACATCCACACCATTGGTTTTGAAAAACACATCCATCCCATCCGTTATCAACCCATCTCAAACCAATCCCTTAGTGACAAATCCTGTCAACACAGGTAATACATCCCTAACATAAGGGAATCCTCCAAACATGGGACAAGGAAATCTTTTTAATCAATGGACTCAAGGTCCTAGTGTGTCATTTCCATCGCAAAATCCAATGGCACCATCCTCATCTTTTCTCACAGATCCCTTTACTATACCAAATCAAACAAGATCTCAAACATACATTACTCCACCTTCGTCCACTATCTTACAAGGAATGTTGAACCAAGGTAATCCCCAACATCTCATCACCAATCCATTACCCACTCAAAACATCAACATCCATAATCCACCACCAATGTCCTAACAACCACCTGATCCCACATTGCAAGCGCATGCCTTAGCTTTACATCAAGCACAACAAGCCTATCAGCAAGTCGTCCAACAACAACAACAAAATGACTGTGAGCAACCTTACCGACACAACAAACAACACCACAACAACAAGAAGCCTTAGCGGAACAACAAACAACACAACAACAATATGAAGCCCATCAAAGCTGACTGAAGTAGCACAACAGATGAGCAATCCCAGCGGCAAGCCTAATTGGCACAACAACAACAACAAAGCTCAACAACAAGCCTTACTAGCTCAACAGTATGCTCAACAACAACAACAACAAGGTTCCTATTATAATCCCCAATTGAACATTGTCAATTTGAACGCATTAGTAACATATACACCAATACCCCAATCACCTTCACTGAATCTTACACCACCATACACACCATACAACTCATTCATCATCCCACCATATGTTCCTCCACCCAACACGCAAGATGATCTAGCATCACAATTTAAGGTGCTTTCACAAGAAATGCAGAACCTTCGCATGGGCAAGACAAAGAAGCCCCATACACAGAACTTATGTCCATATCCATTTGATTGAAACATCGCAATGGTACCATTTCCTCCCGACTTTGAAATCCCAAAATTCGATAAATACAAAGGGAGAGGAAGTATTATGGACCATATCAAAGAATTTAACATCATGTGCATGGAGGTGGCCTACAATGAGTCTTATTTGATGTGCCTCTTCCCTCGAATTTTAACAAGTCCTGCTATGGATTGGTTTTCTCATCTACCTCCTGGTATCAAAACATTTCATGAAATTACTAATAAATTCATCGACCACTTCTTCAATCTTGAAATGGACGTCAATCTAGAGGAATTGTACACTCTTAGACAAAACAAAGGGGAAACTTTCACTAATTTCTTACAACGGTGGAAACAAAGAGCTAGCAAGAGCAAGTGGCCTCTTCCCGATGAACAAGTGGGAATCATCATAGCAAATCTAGACCCAGATCTGTCATTCCACTTGAAAATGCAGTGCATCACATCATATAATGAGCTTGTCCCTAGAGCCCTTAACATCGAGAGAGCTCTAATATCACAAGGAAATACTCAAGCTTACAAAGACAATCGCCCATCAACTAGTTCAAACGACAAGCCTTGTGTATGGGCTAAGAACAAGAACGTGAAAAATTATGGTGCGGTAGATGCTAAGGTAATCCTAAGTGCTCCTAGACTGGAAATAACAATCAAGTTGCTAACATTTAACCAACTATGCAACAAATGACAACTCCTCAGAACAATCATATCAACAACGCCGACATGCAACAAAGGTGAACCCCTAACAAGAACACTTATCCTAAACACAAGTACAAATAGCTATCTGAACCCATCGAGATTATCATGAAAAAGTTGGTAGAGTAAAATCTGATCACACTTCCAAACTTTGAAAACTACAAAGAACCACAAGAGAAACCATCTTGGGTACAGAGAGGACCTTTGTGACTTTCACAAGATCAAGGACACAAAACAATAAACTGCATGAGGGCTTAAAAACATTATCCAAGACCTCATAGAAAATGACACCATATCTATTGAGGTACCATCTGGGAACTAGGATCTTAAGATATACAAGAACCCTATGCCAAATCATAACAAAGCAAACAATACTGGAAAAGCTAAGGATTATACGAATGTACAACATACCTATTCCAATGTATTTTCTTCCTATGATAGCATCATCACTATTGTCACCATCAAAGGGCATAGTGCAAAGTGTGGAAGTCACCATCCAAGGAGTCCAACCCCAATCTAGGGAACAACCTACTCAGCCAGCAGCAAGTACCAACAAGTACAATCTCTTAGAACAGCTCAAGAAGACCCCCGCATAGATATCAATCCTAGAACTATTGAGGCTACCACCCTCACATAGGGATATCTTGGAGAAAGCTTTATCAGAGTCATCCATTCCTGTGGATATTGATACTGATCAATTTCAAGCTATGGTAGTCCATATCACTAATCATCTTCTCACCTTCTCCAAGCAAGGTCTACCATCACAACCATCTCATAATCATGCTTTACACCTTGAGGTTATCATTCATAAGAACAAGGTCAAAAGATTCTTAGTAGATGGAGGTGCTGGATTGAATATTTTCTCCCTTCAGCTATTCAAAAACCTGGGCTATTCAGAGGATACTATTGAGAGAACAAAGAGTACCACCATCAGGGCATATGATGACCAAGAATGGGTATCACAAGGTATCATTTCACTTCCTATCCATGTAGGCCCTCTCATTGCAAAAACTACATGTAAGTATTGGACCTTTATCTTCCCTACAACATACTACTTGGTCAACCCTGGATCCATGCTCTAAAAGTTGTAGCCACAACTTATCATCAATGTGTGAAATTTCCTTTCGAAGGCAGAGAGATTACAATCCATGGAGATCCCGAGTCTTTTTACTACTACAAAATTCTTGAAGCCAAGTTCTATAAAATCCCCCAAATACCTAAAAATGACAAAGGGCCTACACCTTCCACCTCATTTTTTGACCTATCATCCCTTGCATCCACTTTTGAAATAAAGGTACTCATGGTGTAGAACATACCTGATATCAAAGTAGTGATTCAAGATAATGGTTGTGGAAATTACAAGCTAATGAAGAACACCTTTGCCTTAGGAGAGCTACCTACTTCTCATCAATCTCATGGGAAACCTACAACTAACAGCAAAGAGCCTAAACGTATCAAGATGGCAACTACTACCTTCACCAAGTAGGGGGATTTGAATTAGGAATATGTCAATAAGGATGATATCTCTAAACTTCTCTATCAAGATGAATGACTTGTCCCTGCTCTGCCTATGGAAGATAATAACAAAGGTTTTCAGCTCATGAAAGGGATGGGATATAACAAGAACGAGAAGCTAGGACAGAATGATAATGGTTTACTAAAACCCATCATTCCTGAGAAATGACTAAAGAATCTTGGCCTAGGTTGTACTATTATCAAGGTCACCCTTACTTATTGGCAAAAGCGTATTTCAACTAAATGAGCTAAGGCTTCCTCTTAGTAGCTTGCATCACGTCGGTATGGAATGGCTTCCCCCTTGATGTGTGACCTATTTGAAAACAACACCCTCTTCATGATATCTATTACATCCTTTTCTATGAGCAATCAACCAACTAAAATATGCACACAGTCTACCCACGCTCATTGACATGGACCAACAAGGACCACCAATTCTTGATTTTTTGAAAATGATGAAGCAATCTCAAATTCATGGGACTCTATGACAACTTTACCATGGGCATATCACAAAGCAGGTTTTGATATAGAGCTAGACTGAGAGGTGTACTATGGGAGGCAGTTGAATCCTTAAATTAAGCAAAATAAGAGCGAAATGCAACCAACATGCAGTCTTTGGTGAAAACCAACTATGGAACTTTCTAATCTAAAAAGGTAAAAAAAAAAGGGCGCATCGATGGTGAAAACCTTTATATAGAAATTTACCCCAGGATGAGATCTCCCACCAGATACAATGCCACATCCAGAGAAGTCAGCAATACTAGCAGAAAAGGCCACACCAGTCAATGTAGGTACTGAAGAAGCACCTCAGATCACTTTCTATGTCGAATCCTTGTTGGAAAAAGAGAAAAAGAACCTGGAAGCCTTCCTAAAAGAGCACAGAGCTAACTTTGTATGGTCGTACAAAGATATGCCAGGCCTTGACCCAGAAGTGCTTGTGCATCACTTAGCAGTCTATCCTGAAGCTAAGCCCGTCAAACAGAAATTAAGGAAGATGCACCCTCAAATAGCACTCTTGGTCAAACTTGAGTTACAAAAGCTTCTTGACGTTGGATTCATCTGACCAATAGATTATCCTGAATGGGTTTCAAACTTGGTACCAGTCTCAAAACCCACTAGGGGCATCAGAATATGCACTGATTTTAGAGACCTAAACAAAGCATTCCCAAAGGATGATTTCCCTCTTCCTAACATCGATCTCATTGTGGACTTAACAACTAGGCAAATGTTGTCACTCATGGATGGTTTTTTAGGCTATGATCAAATCATAATCGCTAAGGAAGATCAACACAAAACTACATTCACTTGTCCGTGGGGAACTTATTGCTAGAACGTAATGCCATTTGGGCTAAAGAATGCAGGAGAAACCTATCAAATGGAAATGACCCTCATCTTCCATGACATGATCCACAAAATAGTCAAAGATTATGTGGATGATATTTTGGAAAAATCAAAGAAAAGGAGTGAGCACATTCAAGTCTTAGGACCTATCTTTGATTGGTTGGAAGAATACAGAGTAAGGTTAAATCCAAAAAAGTGTCTTTAGGGTCAAATAAAGGAAACTTCTTGGCTTCATCATCTCACAAAGAGGGATAGAAATTGATCTGGAAAAGGTGAAATTCATCCTAGACATGGAACCACCACAAACACTAAAGCAAATGAGAGGATTACAAGGAAGATTGTAGTCCATCAAGAGGTTCATAGCACAACTATTAGACAAGATCCACCCCTTTTCACATCTTCTCCATAAAGAGATAACCTACAAGTGGGATGAGAAGTGTGATAAATCTTTCCAATAGATATAATATTACCTATTAACACCTCTAGTGCTCATGCCACCGATACCAAACAAACCATCGATCTTGTATATCTTAGCAACACTAGCAGCACTAGGAGCTCTTTTAGCACAACATGATGAAAATGGAAAGGAAAGGGCTATTTACTACATCAACAAAAATTTGGTGGGCTATGAAATGAACTATTTACCTATTGAGAAAGCATGCCTAGCAGTAGTTTTTGCTTCACAAAAATTTAGGCACTACATGTTGTCACATCAAATCAAGCTCATTACAAAGATTGATCCATTGAAATACTTGTTATCCAAAGCAACCCTCACAGGGCGAAAGGCCAAATGGATGATAATATTAATAGAGTTTGACATAGAGTATGTGGAGTGCAAGGCAATCAAAGGACAAGTGATCACAGACCAACTAGAAGAAGCACCCATCTATGTTGAGAACCCTTCGATATCTAAATTCCCTGATGAATCAGTGTTCCTTATCAATCTCACAACTCAGTGGAAGATGTAATTTTATGGATCATTCACTCAACATGGATTAGGAGTAGGCATTTTCTTCATCACCCGTCAAGATGATTGTATCCCAAAGTCCTATCAACTGTCATTCCCTTGCACTAACAACATTGTTGAGTATGAAGCCCTAATCACAAGTCTAAGGATAGTGGTTTAGTGGCATATACAAGAGATGAAAGTCTATGGAGACTCACAGTTGGTTATCAACTAAGTCAATGATGCCTATCAAACCAAAGATTACAAGCTCACTCCTTACAAGAAGATGGTGGAGAATCTCAAGGATCTTTTCATAGACATAACTTTTGGGAAGATTCCTCACATAAATAATAGAGCAACAGACGCTATGGAAACAATTGGGTCATGGTTATACATACTGAACAACGTCCTCCAATGTGGATTCTTGGTAGAACAACTTCTCATACCAACTTTCAAAATCTCAGAATTTGAATTTGTGTCATTGTTGGTCCTGGATCCCTATGGTACCATGACATCTTTATCTACCTTAGTAGAGGAACTCTCCCATTTAATATCACCTCGAGCCTTAAAAAGATTTTTATTAAAAAGGTATCCCAATTTGTGATCCTAGGTGATACCCTTTACTACTGAAGCATCGAGGGGACATTACTATGATGTCTTAACCAAGAGGAATCCTTGACTGTTTTAACAGAGGTACATGATGGCATATGTGGGTCCCACCCTAGCGATATGACTTTAGCTAAGAAACTATTGAGGATGGGGTACTATTGGCCAACCATGGTAAAGGAAGCTCATTAGTATGTGTAGAAGTGTACCCAATGTCAACAGCATGGGGACCTGATTTATGCTCCAGCTCAAGAGTTGCAACCCATGATTACACCCTATCCTTTCTCACAGTGGGGACTTGACCTCATAGGAAAAATCACCCCAACCTCATCCAATGGCCACAAGTTTTTCATAACCGCCACTGAGTACTTTACCAAGTGGGTTGAAGCTATTCCCATGACCTACATAATAGGGTGCAGATTGCTAAATTCATCTTAAACTACCTAATCTTCCATTATGGTGTTCCACAAACTCTTATCTCAAATAATGGAACCCCCTTTAAGAATCAAGATGTGAAAGAGATATGTCAAAGATTCAAAATCCAACACTGATTCTCTACCCCATATTACCCATAGGGAAATGGTCAGGCTAAGGCTATGAATAAAACCATCTTGAAAATATTGAAGAAAATAATGAATGAAGTCGGTCGTGACTAGCATCTGCAACTCAATCATGCTCTCTGGGCTTATCGAACCAATATTCGCACACCAACAAGTGCAACCCATTTTTCCATAGTCTATGGAGCCAAATCCATCTTGCCTATTGAGGTTGAGCTCCCATCATTGCAAGTGTCACTACAAAACCTTATTATCGATAAAGAATACATAGTATCTCGGCTGAACGAGTTAGAATTCCTAGACGAGCATTGTCTTGATGCCCTTAATCACTTGCAAGTATATCAAAACCAACTGAAGCAGAGCTATAACAAGAGGATCAAATGTCGATCTTTCCAGGTAGGGGATCTTGTCCTAAAGTAGAATCAGAAGAACCTTCCAAATCAAGACAACAAAGGGAAGTTTGAGCCTAACTAGTTAGGTCCTTTCATCATCACAATAAGCTAAGGATCAAGAGGATACCAATTGTCAATTCTTGAAGGTGAACCCTTGCAGGATCCAACTAACAACTTGCATCTTAAAAAAATTTATGCCTAGTCTTGAAGGGTGTAAATCTGAAAAATACAAAAAAAATCAAAAAATGATCAAAATCCAAAAAAATGAGAAAAAGGATTGAAAAAGTAAAGAAAAAAATCATCCTCTAGTGAAAACCACTTTGGTGGCGCTTTGGGAAAGTACCTTGGTGAAAACCTGGAAAACAGGTGCCTTGCATAAATAAAGCACCTCCATCTATCCTTTGGCTCTTTTATCTTATCATTCTTGGCACCACCACTCATCCATCACCTATTCTCATCCTTATCATAGCTTGACATTGTGAAGTATCGCAAACCCTTTAGCACTATTTGGCATAATCCAAAGTTTAGTTTGTCCTGCCTATATTAAAGTAGTCTAACATATCACGCTGGGGGCACTTCATTATGAATCATGTTAGGTTCTTATATATCTTGAGGTCATAGGAAAACACCAAAAACATTCATAAAATTTTCATCAAAAAATCTAAAAACATTTGCAAAATCTTGTACAACTAAAATCCAAAAACATTCAAAAAATTGTGAAGGAAAAATCCAAAACATCCAAAACACATCAAAACCCTAAAAAGGTTGAACATCAAAAATCCCAAAAAATGGTACCCTTGTTGAACTACGTTGTCTCTAAGCTTTAACATAGGAAAATCCATCATTGATGTGCCGTCGAGACACCCTAGGTCAATCCTTTAGGAGTCCATCATAATAAACTGACATTCTCTCGAATGTTCATATCTTCATCTTGTCAATAGGTCGAGTCAGTCAAACTACATGGTCTCTGTGTATATAACGTAGACAAAGCTTATCTTTGATCAGCCCCCGAGACCCCTCGGATAGGTCTTTAGGTTAGGTTCTTGGTCAAAAAACTATTGAAAATCCCAAAAAATTTGAAAATTCAAAATTCAAAAACATTGGAAAACATTCAAAAGACCTAAAAAGCCTCAAATATCTTGGAGAAAACCCTAAACATCCTCAAATAACCGAAAACTAAAAATTTTGCATAAACCTTCAAAAAGACCAAAAACAACCTCAAAACATTTTCAAAATACCAAAAACATTGAAATATTCCAGAAAAATCCAAAAACATCCACCCCATCTCGCTTTCACTCGTAATAAATTGTCACCCATAATAAATCAACCATCACCTTCAACCTTTGACAAAACAAATAGAAAACAAGTATAACAAGTCGTAAAGTGAGGACTTAAGTGTTAAAATCTAAAGTCTAGATCAGAGGTAAATGCGTCAGTGAATTTTATATCAATAGCTTATCATAAAGCTCGTCATCATCCCAACATCAAACAACCTCTAATAAACATGTCCTAGGATGTATCCTTCCTGTGATGGACATCAGTATCAGACATCACCTTGGTTATATTAAACAAGCAAGAGATATAGATAAAACTGACTGTTTGTCTTTGATATTTTCTTACAATTTATCTTAATGACCCATTCTGAGGACCTCTCGATGATGTCTATCAAAACAATTTAGAGAGAAAGAAATGGGGCACTGATCATTATCTTTCATTTTTTGTGCTTGTGGGTATTCTTGTAAAATAATCTTGGCACATACTTGCTTAGTTGTGTGTAGGAAGGTTGTTTGGGGTATGTTGTTGATTATTGCATATGCTTTGGTCCAATATGTTCTAAACTTCTAACTTACATTCCAATGACGTTTTTGTATGTCAAAGTGTGAACAAGAACTATCCTATCTTTTTGGTGAGTCAAAGTCCATTACACTAGATACAACGTCGTCCTAGTTATCAATACCATGATGCATCGTGTCTATGTGTTATATCAAACAATAAGGAACGACAAAAAATCTCAATCCTGAAATGTGAGCAACTCATCATCCTACATTCATCTTCATCCTGCATGTCTTGTCACCATCTCTAATAAAGTCTCGATGGATCATAGACTTGTTGTATTTTTGAAACAATCATCAAAATCAATGGTCATTCATCCTTTATTCTTCTATCATCTCTCCACGCTATCCTAGTATCATGACAGTCAACAAAAACATCATCAAATGCATCCATCCTGCATCTACAAATCATTAGCATGCAGCCCATCTCATAATCATAAAACTTATCCATCGCCAATCATGGCATATCATATCATACATCACATTATCATTTAAGTTGTGATGAATAATATAGATTTGTTATTCTAAACATCTCAAATCATTCTCACATATCATACACTTGCATTGCATAAGCATTTACATTATCTATCCATACATCCATATGCATACATGATCATCTCATAAAACTGCATAGAAAATACACACAAAAAAATGCATCCACATCATTTGCATCCATAATATTTGCATACATACATATCATACATCGCATATCATATCATGATCATGGCATATTACATAATCTTAGATGAAAGTGCATCCATACATGATCAAATATAAGCATCTCATATCATATGCATCCATACATCATAAGCATGAAATAAAAGGAACGCATTACATCATATAGAATTCGTATCAGTATCATATATATATCAAAAAATGAATTTCAGGTACAAAATTTGGATCAATGTATGTATATTGATCAAAAATATAATATCCACAAGGCTATCAAAAAGGATCCCATGAATGTATTTCTGTGTAACGAATCAAGAAACAGAATCAAAAAGTGTCTATACATAAGGGATAGCCCTGATGGTCGCTACCCTCTTCGGCCTGCCTCTCTGGTTGATCCTTAGCCCTGAGTCATGCATCACTACACTATGAAAAATTAGGTTGTTTGAGTGCTTGTGGTACATCCTGATGGTAATGTGTCCTATAGTAGGTTGCCTCTATCACATCCTCTTTGTACAATCTTGTTGATATTGTCCTGCCCTGAGAAGCTATCGTCATGGCCTCTAACTGATGTCATCGCCCAATCTCCTAATCTCTCTCTATGGTAACAACCTGTAACTACTTCTGGGCATGGTCCCTCTTTGTTGTAATGGTGACCACTTGTCTAGCTGGTCTCGCTTCGTGATGGCAAAATCTCATGGTGGGCCCTAATCCCTCACTGTCAAATCTGTACTGCTATTGCAAATTTTGTATCTAGACATCTACACGGCATTGTGGTGGTGGGTGGTTGAACTTGCAGCTGCTATTGAACTTCCAATTTGCTATTGTATGTCTTTGCTACTATGCACCGAGGCTACAGGAGCTCTTGAATAACCCAGGTGGAACCCTGGAACCTCCATCTTAGCCCTAAGTCCTCATTCCTTGTCCACCCTCCTGCACTGTCCTCACAGGCTCCTAGTGGAGGAGCACTCGTTGATTTGTAAGTCTCGTGGAGGTAAACCATCATAGAACCTTGATCCGCCACTCTTTGGCAACCACGGTCATGAGCCCATGGTGGGTAAGCCAACATCTAAAACTCTCACCTCTGATCTTTGAGATGGGTAGATTTATCTTGGGAACCTGTGAGACCTACAAACATAGCCACATGCAGGAATCTCGCGCTGTCTCATCTCCCTGGCTGTCATGCCACTCCATGGCGATGTGCTCAGCCAGTTATGCTCGCGACCCTGCATATATCGAGTTTATCCCACAAAGAATAGCTATTGAGCATCATCATACCATGGTGGCATTTGTATCCACGGGCACCATAAAAAAATTGTCATATCATATAAAACCTATTGCCAGAATAGGAGCCCAACCTATTTAGTGTGCCACAAAGTAATGGCACCTCGGTATGCAGCCAGTCCTTGGATCTGGCTCAATGTCTACCATCGCACTATGTCGTTTTGAGCATGGAATATGCTCCACCCAAGTAATGTATGTGAGTCACCCCACCAATGAAATATCATCCCCAATAAGCAAGTCATGCATGCCATGATAAAGTGAGGCTAGCATCGGCGCCATGCAAAAGAAGTGTCTTCATGTAGACATCTGGTGCAAAGCCCATCACAGGGTTGAACCTTTGTTAGGTTGTTACGGGAGCAGCCAAACCTGAATGATGGTTGTGTCGATGAGGAAGGTGGGCACATGACCTCTATATACATCACCAAGGAGTCGAATTTGGCGATGTGGCAAGGCGATCTTCTCCAACTCCATCACCTCGTAACCAAGCATCCATGCGACATCAACGCATCATAAATCCACTTTGATTGGCCGGATCAACAAATGCGGATCCTCCAACATCACCTCAAGGTCATTGCACGCCTGTGGGAGATGAAGATGGCTGTGCCATCTAGCACCGGTCATCCCAACTAGATGGGTCAGATAGTAGGCACATATGCAATGTACCAAAGGCCGATCTCTCCTAGGTGCTCCTAGTGCAACTTTGAAAAAACACTCAGTCTCTCCAAAATTGTGGGCCTATGCTCATGTGACATTAGTGGTGGGATGACCTCTTGCACCCATGAAAAGCACGATGTCAAAAAAAATCAAAGAAATTTGACTCAATTTGGAATTCTCAGCTCAAAAATCACAAAAGCATCCTTTCTTTAAATAGCGTCACTATATTTAATTTCAAATTCACGACCCCAAAGCATTTCATTGTAAATCACAAATGTATTAATAAACACATGTTGCTATTTAAGCTTTTGAGCTAACCCTAATTTTTTCGGCTTTAGAGAGTCTAGTTGTTATATAAATTGTCATTCCAATTTTAAATTGTGAATATTGTCGCCATATAAATATGCATCACTATTATTCATCAAGGTGTCACCAATTTCAATTTGGGTGTCGCTATATAGCGACATCACCAAAGATTAAATTTTCAAAGCATAATAAATGCATCAAAAAGTCAAATTTCAAATCAAGTTTGGAGTTACATATTGGTGGTCCTATGCTTGGAAGCCACTGGAACTCTCGAACTCGGTCAGAGATGTTCCTGGGAAGCTCTCGGTGTGCCATTTTATTGAAGGGTCGGAGCTCAAAATAGCAAGAATCTCTTAAGTGTGAATGCACAAATGAATTGAAAGTGACCTTTCTTGGCTTATTTAAGCTAGAAAATTGGGGTTTTGCCTAATTTGAAAACCATAAACTAGGGTTTATCATCATTTCACCATTTACCAATGAAATTCATTTTGTACCATTTTTTGCATTTTGAACAATTCTTGCATCCGGAATACTACGGACCCTTGAGACCTTACTACCACTAATAGAAATCAACCTTAAAATTCTAAGTACTCTTGATTTCTCATAATGGGTAGAAGTCAACTTAAATCGCCAGACATCAAAAATAAATAAAAATTATTTTTTTGATTTACCATGACGATTTTAATCTGAGCAGCTGATCATTTTGAATCAAGCGACCAAGTACCTAAACCTTGAAGAAGGCAAAATGTGGTACCAAAATGTATGAATGATATCATACACTGAATCAAGGTTTATAACATCATTTCATCATGACCTTTCTTAATTAATTAAATTCTTCTTCGACTTTAATTGCATCATTTTTCCATTAACTATTCATCTGTCGATTTATTTCTTCCCCTTCGTACTACTTGTTTCATCTCATTAAATTAAATAAATCATACTACTTCATTTAAATCCCTAAATCATCTTATTTAATTAAATAACCTAAGTTATTTAATTAAATATCTAATCTCTCCCCCCATTCATTAAATTATTTAATTTAATGAATATCACTTTAATTCTTCAATCCCCTAATTGCATGATTAAACCTTGTTTAATTAGCAATTAAACTAATTTTCCTCTAAAAAAGGGAATATTCCCATGGAATATTCCTTATCTCATTTTTTACACAGTTAAAACTTTCTTTTAATTTGCAAAATATCTTTATCCTCACCCATGGGAATATTCTAAAGAATATTCTCTCCTCCAATCATCTCACTTAGCTTCTTTAGCAAGATAAGCTTGTGACCTCTTGGGCAAGTCGCCTAGTGACCTATGTGTAGGTCAAAAGTGCATGTTTGTTTGAAAAAAATGAGCACCCTTGGTTGGAATCTCATCTTGCATTCTCATCCGTTGATGAGAATCCATGATCCATGCCTCTCATTTTCCTCCATCCTTGACCATTGATTAATATTTTTGATCTCAACCCTCCATTTCTCATTTGCTCTCCTATAAATAAAGCACTATTTGGAGACAAATGGATCCATCTTTCAATTGCAAACTTATGTTGTTGAATTCACTTGCACTCACACTCTTAATTTACTCACTTTTAGCTTGTTTTAGTTCATTTTAGTTGCATAATAGCTTAAAAAATACATTAATGGCTTCCATGCATCCATATTAGTTTATTTATAAATTAGGGTTTTCATCTTTTAGCTTAGAATTATCATAGTTTAGCTTAACAATTGCATAATTAGATCAATTTTAGCATAGAATGATGTTAATTTAGCTTGCATCATGTTCAATTTAGCATAAATCAAGTTTTCATCCATTTATCACAATGGTTTCATCAATTTTCTTCCATAGAATAAATTGAAATAGGCTCACTAATCACAGGATTGGGAAAGGGTCATTGTTTCACATCAACACGACACCAATCCAAAACAAGATAAGTTTCAAATGGGTTAGAGTACGAATTTAACTGTTTTCATAGTTTGCAACTTTCAGTTTGAATAAATGCTTAGTTTAAATTTCAATTTGAATGATCTTATTTGTGATTGAGGTTTAGTGGCTAAATTATGCTTCGATTCATCATGGATCAAGCGAAATCGATCCACCTTGACAATCCTCGTCTCGTGTAGTCAAAACTGTTGGCTAAAGAATTAATTAGACACAGTGTTTCACCCTGGGGAGCACCAATGATAATATCTTTTACCACATATTGATTATATTTTCAATCAAATGTGTGGGGTAGCAATATTTTCAAAGATCAATTTACAATTTGGATACCATCAGTTAAGGATCAAGGATAAAGATATTCACAAAAAATCATTTAGAAGAAGGTATGGGTGCTTCAAATTCATAGTCTTAACTTTTGGACTGATGAATTCCCCTACAATATTCATGAGTTTGATGTATAGTGTACTCAAAGATTACCTAGATAACTTTGTGTAGGAGTTTATGGTGAAATCCTCAAACACCCCAAGATCATGTGCAAGACAAAATAACTTCCAAAAGAGAGAAATGGCATAAATATCATTCTATCATTAAGGATGCAAGAATGCCAAACTAAATATGGAAAAGTACATATGATGTGTTGCTTCTAAAGGCAAGGTGGTGAATAGGATTAGACAAGATCATGACAAGTGTCATAATCCTAGTCCTAACAACCTAGGATAAGATAAGTTCTAGAAAATACAACTCATCCTTCTAGAAGGAATCTTAGAGCCTAAGTAAACTTAATATGTGAATATGTCCCCTAATTACCTAGTGAGTGAATTAACTAGGTACAAGACATTTATTCACACCAACACCCCCCTTAAGTGCAACTTAGGAGAGAAGATTATTATGCAAAGATGCAAGGATGGGTCCTGACTACGAGGCCATGTTAGGTGCCCATGTACAATGAAAATGCAATCTGCCACAAATGGAGAAAAGGAGAAAACCCAGTGGGACAAAACTCCTCCCCAAAAGAGAGATGAAATATAAAAAACCTCTCAATGGTACATGAGAAGGCCAAAACCCCATGTGAGGGAAAATACCCCCATAAGAGAGAAGAAAAAGAGAGACAAGGCAGCCCACGCCCCTTAATGGTGAGTCTCCTACAATGGTAGAAGCTTGACATTGAATGTTGAAGATGATCCAATCTCATTGAATAACATTCCCCCCTTAGGAAGAAACAAAACAATGAATGTATGCAAGAGTTCTTCCCCATTCCTAAAAGGAAGATGTGAGAAGATAGATGATGTGTGATGTCTCTAAAATATGCTCAAGTGTCTCCATGTCGATGTTGAAAGCTGACACACTCCAAAGAGGTATTCTAGGCCACATTATTGAAGAGGACAATCTAGAATCTAGTAGAGATGAATGTAGAACATAAGCCAAATACAAAGATATCTCCTCTGAAGACAAAGAAGCCTCCTCCAAATGTTGTCCAAAAGTATCCACACTCATGTCAAACTACAAGGGATGATCATGTAGAGAATGCACAAGAGGGTCAAAGTGTTCCCTTGTAACAATTGAAGAAGGAGCATCTTCATCAAAGAGAAGATGAATGTCATCAATGATGTCTCCCAACTATACAATATGAGACTCCATGAACAAGTCTAAAATACCTATCAAGAAGCCATCACAAGTAACCATATCTGAAAGAAAATGAATATCTTGTTGCACTGAATCACAAGAAGCCATAACACAATCATCAGCAATTGCAACAATAGATGGAGGAGATAGAATGCATGACACAAGAATTGATTTGATGTGAGAACTCCCAAGTTCAAGAATCCAAATGTCTCCTCTAAATCATGGTTCACACTAGAAGTTTGATCAACAATCGAAGGAATATGTCACCATAAAAAGCAAAATCTACAAAGGTATACAACCAATATGAATGATCAACTATCCTAGTAGCAATAATCTCTCTACTCTCCAAGTCTCGAATGATGATTGAATCAGGAGTGAACTCCATAGTCCTCCTATCTTTGTCATGTGTAATTTGATATATGGAAAGAAGATTGTTCATCAAATGAGGAACACACAAAACATCCTAGAAAGTGTTGTCCCCAAAACAAATAGGCCCCTTCCCAATTACACTCATGTATGTATTGTTTCCCATCAAAATAGGATACATAGTATAAGGCTCAAAAGAAGAGAATATAGACTGCAAAGATGCCATATGATGAGATGCTCCTGAATCTAGATGGAATCTCCCTAATCTATGACTTGAAAAAGCACAAAGAGCATGTCCTTTATTTCCTGATGTAGAAGCCAAATCAACATGACCTTTGTCCTTTTTAGACTATTTTAAAGAAGAAGAAGAAGTTGTCTCATAAATTCTGGAAGGTAGATCAATCTGATTCTTCTTAAGTAGATGTTTCAATTCATCAATATCCTTCTTATAACAAGAATGTTCATCATGTCCAAGTTTCTTGCAATATGAACAAGTTGGCTTCTCCTTCTTAGATTAATTCTCTTTGGAAGAGGATTTATTCTTTTCTTGATCTGAATGTGGATTATTCTTTGCTTTCTTCTATTTCTTATATGATTCTGATTCTTTCACTTAACTAGCCAACAATACCTAAGATTTAGAAGTATTGATGAGACCCATTGATATAAGATTTTTTTTTCTCATGTATTAACATCTCATAAAATGATGCAAATGAAGGTGTAGTATATGTAGATCCCATAGTCAACTTATGAGTATGAAAGCTAGAAACAAAAGAAGCATAATTAGGAACAATTTTTTTATTGTATTGTAGACCAAATGAAAGTCCTTATCAATTCCACATGCTTTACATTGCTCTCTTAGATCATTAACCTTAGTTATGTAGTCTTGGATGTTGTAAAAGTTCTTAGGATCAAGTCTCATCAATTCATTATCAATTTGATAGCCTCTTACTTCATATGTACTACCATACAATGTTTTCAATTTGTTCCAAGCTTCATGAGAATTATTACATGATTCAATTTGAAACAACAGATCTTGATAAATAAGTCTACAAAGACATCCAAGAGCTTTGGTATGTTCAATCGTCCATTTTATCTTTTTATCTGCATTTGTACGTTTAGGTACCTTATTTTTAACATATAGAGAGTGACCTTCAATCATTAGAATAATCCATGCATTTTGATGCCATGTTGAATAATTATATGATGTGAGCAAAAGAACCTTAGAATGATCCATGAAAACAAGAGAGCACAAACAAGCGGATCAAACAATGCACCAAAGAGACTCCACCTTCACTAAAATCCAAGATCACCCCAAATAATATTATAAGGTTGGCACTTTGTAATTTAGTGTGATTACAAAGCCTTTTCCAAGATGTAATGCTCAATAAGCTCAAAATAGCCAAAATTACAAATTTTGATACAAAATGAACCTAAGAAAAAAATTGGAAAAATTAGTCTTATGGTTGTGTAGTGCTCTTCAAGACTAACGCCTACTTGTTTCCGAAAATGGGACCACCAGGGCAAACGTTATGGCCTTTTGAAGAAATTTGCACCTAACAGCTTCAACCTACAATATCTAGTAGAAAATGGAAATTTTTCTTTTCAATACCTTTGTGTATGGAAAGTGCTCGTCTCCAGATTTTCGATGATATCTTGTTTGCAAAAAATAGATACCATGGCAAAAAGTTGTGATTTTTAAAAAAATAGGCTGAATTTTGCCTGCAGTGACAATTTTTTCTAGCAAAAAAAAGTTTTACTTCTGATTTGATTTCTGAAAAATTTACTAATTTTTTGTGGACAATAATAGTAACCCAGAAATATTTTGATGTTAATAATAAAACCTAGAAAATGTTTTTTGATCCAACAAGCAGAAGATGAAAAATGAATTTTTTTTAACCTTCAACCTTTAGAAAAAAAGGACACGTGGCTTTTTTGAACAACAATTTTTTTTAGATCTACTCAATATATGCAAAATTTAATGGATACCCAGAGGGGATATTGATTTTGAAAACAAAACCCAAAAATCTTTTTTCTTACCAATGAGTGGAAGCTAGATTTCTAAAGCAAAAATGAAAATGACTCCAATAAAAGCTTCAAACCCTTGCAGATCTGATAAAATATGTCAGATTTTGACGAAACAAAAGTTGGTTGACTTTCTCAGATGCCCTGGTTTCAATGGCGATGTTCTCAAGACCCCAACTTATACCTAGAAAAACTTTCACGTCAATATTGGTCCCTCGGGGAAGAAGTTTGCAACATTGAAGCTTTGATACCATGTAGGAGTTTATGGTGAACTCCTCAAACACCCCAAGATCACCTGCAAGACAAAATAACTTCCACAAGAGAGAAGTACTAGAAATATCATGCTATCATTAAGGATACAATAATGTCAAACTGACTAAGAAAAAGTACATATGATGCCTTGCTTATAAAGGCAAGGTCATGAATAGGATTAGACAAGATCATGACAAGTGTCTTAATCCTATCACATGAGACAACTAAGTCTTAACAACCTAGGATAAGATAAGTTCTAGAAAAGACAACTCATCCTTCTAGAAGGAATCTTAGAGCCTAAGTAAACTTAACATGTGAATATGTTCCCTAATTACCCAATGAGTGAATTAACTAGCTACAAGACATTTATTCACACCAACAATTTGTTCTAGTGTTTTTGGATGACATTCTTATATATTCTAAGAATGAGGAGGAACATTTCTAGCATCTTCAATTCATTCTTCGATGTTTTAGAGAACAAAAATTGTATGGAAGACTCTCAAAATATACATTCTATCAAAAATAAGTACACTATTTGGGTCATGTAATTTTAGCTGAAGGAATTTCACTAGATCCATTGAAGATCAAAGCCATTCTAGAATAACCAACACTGAAAAATGTGCATGAATTCCATGGTTTTATGGGATTAGTAGGCTACTATAGGAAGTTTGTGTCTAACTTTTTTAAAATTTCTTATCTCGTCACTTCTATACAAAGAAAAAGAAAACTATTTGATTGGCCAGAAAAATGCTAGGAGGCATTTGATCAACTAAAGGAGAAGCTAACTTCGACTCTGATACTAAAAGTTCTTGATCCAGAAGAACAATTTGTAGTTATCACTAATGCCTCGGGAGAAGGATTAGGTGGGATTCTTATGCAAGAAGGGTAATTCATATCCTATGAGTTGAGAAAGTTAAAGATTTATGAGAAAAATTATGCTCCTCATGATCTAGAATTGGTAGTGGTGGTGCATGCATTGAAAATGTGGAAGCATTATTTGTTAGGAAATCCTTTTTGAGATAATGAAAAACTATCAAGGTCTTAAACATTTATTCACCCAATCACATCTCAATTCTCGATAGAGAAGATGGTTAGAGTTGATATCAGACTATGATTTTAAGATAAGTTATATTAAGGGCAAAGAAAATTGAGTTGTAGATGCTTTGAGTCAAAGGAGACACATTTCCTCAATGATCTCTATTTACTCAAAATTTGAAAGTCAGGTATTGCAAAAGTCCATGGGAGATGAGTACTATGAGAAAGTTAAGCAAGATCTCTCAAATAATCCTCAAGATTCGAGATATGATGGGTTTATTTTAAATCAGATGGACTATTAAGGTTCAAAGGAAGAATGTACGTTCCAAACTCTAAGGAGTTAAGAAATATCATGTGGAAATAATTTCACTTTGCATCATATTCAAGATATCCTAGAGTGACAAAACTCTTAGCAAATGTGAAGCCACTATATTTTTGGAAAGGAATGAAGAGGTATGTTGCAAGATTTGTAGTTGAATGTCTAGAATGATGGAGGGTGAAATTCAAACATCATCACTCGGTAGGACTTGTATATCCTCATGAAATTCTAGAGTGGAAGTGGAGAATCATCAATATGGATTTGTACAAGGTCTTCCTATGTCTAGAAATATGCATAATGCTATTCTAGTAGTGGTGGATAGACTCACCAAGGTAGCTCATTTTATACCTATGAATCTAATAGATGGAGCATTGATCATAGATCGTAAGTTTGTACATGAATAATTTAGGTTGCATGGAGTTCTAGAGAAGAAAATCTCAGATAGGGATGCACACATGATGTCAAGGTTTTGGAAAACCTTATTTTATTCACTTGGAACTCAATTGTATATAAGCTCATCTTATCACCTTGAGACAAATGGTTAGACTAAAAGGGTAAACCAAGTTCTGAAATATTTATTGAAGATGTATTGCATGGATCAAAAATACAAGTGGGAGGATTATCTTTTTCTTGTATAATTTGCTTACAATAATTATCATCATTCCACCATAAAGATGGATCCATTTGAAGCATTATATGAAAGAAATTTTTTAACTCCTATAAGTTGGGATAAAATAGAAGATAGGATTAGCATTGGATCGAAAATATTGTCAGAATTGGAAGCGTAGATCAATTTTATCAAGAAAAGATTGGTAGAGGAAAATTATAGATAGAAAAGCTATGTTGATGCTAAACATACATCAAGACAGTTCTCAATAGGATAAAAAATGATTTTAAGGGTTAAACCTTAGAAGAGTTCCATAAAGTTTGAAAAGTCGTCCAAACTAGCTCCTAGATTCAAGTGGGTCCCTTCGAAGTTCTTAAAGTGATTAACCTAGTTTCCTACATAATTGCTCTACCGCCAAATATTGCCTGAATGCACAATGCATTTCATGTTTCTTATCTTAAAAAGTATATAACATGTATTAATCATATACTTGACTAGAATGCACTACAACTATAGGACCCAAGAGTGGTAACGATCAAGCCTCTCAATGTGCTTGAAAAATGCAAGCTCCACCTCCATAACAAAGAAGTTACTCATTACAAGGTCCAGTGGGCCCAGTATGCAAAGGACAATGCTACATGGGAGGACTATAATAAATAATACCAAAATTTTCCACATTTTTTTTTGCTTCTTAATTTTCAAAAGAAAACTTGTTCATGGTTTTGTTATGATAAACTAAATCATCGGGGATGGTGATTCTTATGGGGGAGATATGTTACACCTCGATTTTGTTTTACAAGTTACTTTTAACTGTTTACATTAAAATTTGTTTTGATATTTGATGATGATTATATGTTATTCAACATTTAGATGAGATTAAATGCAATTCAATGTATTTTAATTTTGACAATTATTGTTATTGTTTAATTAAGATTATGATGATGTTGTGATTAATAACAAACTTAACTACTTGATTAGATTTTTAAGTGAAATGTGGGACCAATTTCTTACCCTCCAGAGGGAGAGGGAGAGTATCACCAACGAGGGGAATTTAGACTTCAAAAATAACAAGTTTATGTTGATTGAGTTGACACACACACTCATGTAAGTCTACCCTAATCCTATCGTTGAGTCAATTAATATGTTTTCTCTAAGTTGGGTTGAGTCAAGTTGAAGGGTTAGGTTTAACCTTGTTGATTCTTGGTCTATTCTATCTTGATGAAGAAAAATAAAGTGATATATGATTATGAATCAAATTGTTTTGTCGATTTATCAATTTTGTGGTTAGTAAGTCAAATCAACTTTTATCTAATTATGTTTAAATAAAAGCATATATATATTGTAACATGTCCATTGTTCTCCCTAGTAAATCTACTAAGTTTTACCCACATGCAATTTATCTATGCATCCAATGTAGAGCAATAAAAAAAATTCTTTTTTATTTAATAATAAATGCATTATTTGAAATATAAATTTATCTAAACTTTTCCATTGCAAAATCAAAGAAACATTTCTAATAATATAAGTTTGATGTAACTTTACATAAATATATTCAAGATAACATTTCACATTACAAATTCCATAAATATGGACACATGATACATACATAGATTAAACAATCTTACATGAACTATAAATACAAATGGTCCAGAATGTCCTTCTTCCAAAGCTTGGCCACCAACTGTATGAGGAGAAGCATCATCACTTGAGCGCTTTTCCGCCAACCATGGACTAACTACGGTCCCCCGCACATCTAGAAAATTGGTAGATGGCCCTAAAATTTGATGAAGAGATTGGTTTGGTAACCTCATCCTTCAAATAGCCTATTCTGAGCATAGTGATGCATCCTACATGACTAGATCTTACCATAAATTCAACCTCTAATTCTATGATATTCTCAGCCTAGTATGTATTTGGGTCAAAGTGAATTGATAGTGTAGACAATGGCTACCTACACTATTTTGGAAAAAGATTCAACACACAATACTTCGAGTGAGGATCATATATATTCACCACCACAATTGCTCGAATTGTATTTTGACCATTAGTATTCTATTCTATTCTAGATTATTCCCTTTCCTGTGGATTATCCTAATCTTAGGAATAACTTTCCCTTTGACTCACAGTATCTAACATGACAATTGAATAGTTCAAAGTAACTCTATCTCATACAATGCACCTAGAGTTTCACTATACTTTGTAAAGTACAAGCAATCTGCATATAGTACAAATAGTATTTATATCCATATAATAATATACTCAATATACACATATCTATATGAGAAAATATCAAAAGTAAGGTTTCACAAAATGAGAAACAACCAAATGATATGCAAGCATATCCAAACATTTCACATAAGTAAAAGACAATCTTTCAACATGACAATAAAATAACAATCTTTCCAACAAAAGAATAATGAGGTAGAAATCAGCATGCCTGTTATAAGCTTCCAACTAGATAATCCTCTCCTCAAGATTGCACACAACTTCTACTACGAACTACCCAAGCATCTCTACTAGCTTCACTCCAATTCTCTCAACAAATAAAATATAAAGTAACAATACAACTCTCAATCTCACAAACTCTCAACTTATCTGCACTAAATTTGCAGCAGAATATCTCTCAGGAAATAAAAATGAAAAGTGATGCATTTGGAAGAATGAGCACCTCTATTTATACTAATTTGTGAGCAACTGAAGGCTACAAATAAGTAATATTTATGCCACCTTTCTTCCTCATGCAACAACTCACTCATAGGTTTGCAACACATGACGGTTTCATGGCTGAGTCAACTTAGTATTTTGGATAGCAAGCTAAAAAATAGGTTTCCTAATTCGAATTCTATTTCAAAATGATGTCAAGTTTGCACTTGACTAATTCAAAACACTTATTTGTAGGCTTAATCGAATTCATAGACTTCTATTCCATTCCAACTACAAGCAAATATGGCACCACCTTCATAAGTGTGCAGACTTGACAAAGTCTATAGTTTTAATCTGCATTAACACTTCAAAATGCTTACACAACAATATATCTTATGAGTGCCTTTAGTTTCATACTTTTACTTAGTCTTTATAAGACTTATGCACTGGCTTCGTTTCCCATATGTTGCACCATATACTTGTCCGCTATAAATGCTTTATGCACCATTTATAACTATATGTGCTTTGCTTAATAATGTTAATAATAACCAGCGCTTATTAATGCGCTTGGAAATTATATCCAAAGCTTATTCATATGTATATTATATATATATATACACACTTTTATCCATTTAAGTATATATACATATA
>VDFB02321834.1:0-22637 GCA_007258455.2 Sequoia sempervirens
ATCTAGAAATAACAAAAATATCAAAAACTTATTCTACTCTTCTTTGTTTCATGTTTATGAATATCATGTTCTATGTCATCGATTGTGATGATTTTTTATTCTACTTGTAATAGGAACCATTTGTTACAATTGAAGTGTAGGACAAAGGTCTTTTTTGCTGCAAATAGACTTGGTTCTTTAACAACAAGCTCTAAGGTCAGATTCTTGTATCATTCTCCCACTTTGTTTACAGTGAAATTTAATTCTTCCAATGTTTCTGAGAATTATGTATTAGAAGAGTTTTGAACAATATATTTAGAACGCTTGTTCAAGAATCTGACTTTCCAAAAAGACAAATGGGCATAATGTATGGCATGCCATGTAATTCATAACATAAAACTATTTTTGGCTCTCTAGCAAGTTGCTTTTAAGGAACGTGATATAGTGGTGTTAGTGATAGGAACCAATCCAAATATCTAGTAGACTATTGTTCCTACATAAAGCAAAACTCTTTTGCATCGTTGACCAAGGACTTCTTCGCTATACAAAAGTAGAATGCATCGATTTTGGGTTTATTATTTTGATAGGAACCAGCATGCAAGCAAAACCTGTGAAATTTGGATTTTATGTCAAAATGTTTGCAAAAATACTTCTAGTTATAAAGTATCATAAACTGACAGCCAAGCCATTCACCAGTAGTGCACTTTTACAGAATAACGAACATGCAAAAGCACAACCATGAGCTAAAAATGCATAAGCTTTTCAACAAACAATGAACAAATGAGAATAAGCATAAATAATACCTAACACTTGCCTAAGATATCATAAAATAACCATGCATTTGTTGCATGTGTACCCACTAGCCTTCCAACACATCTTGCACAATCTGCTTTACGATCTTTTTTGATAGACTAATAGCCATTCAAGTAATAAACATATAGTTAATGCTTTCAATGCACTCACAACCCACAAGACCTTGCTCAAACCATTTAGTTCCCCTTGTAACGCTTCTATATATCAAGTATCAAAAACAAACAGATGAGCCACTCATCACTTGCACACCGTTCCTATGACTCCTTCCTTGTTCAAGCACTGCACAAAATGGCAAACGTCAAAGACGAAAACCCACAACCAAAAACAAGCAAGCTTCTCAACAAACAATAAATGAACAATAAGCACAAACTAGCACTCGCCTCATATTTCATGAATTAACTATTCATCCTCTGCTTTTGTTCATGTTAGTTGTCCAACATATATCACAAAGTTTGCATTGAATGCATTAAACACCCATTTACTACTTCAGTACCCACCAGCTCAATGCCAAAACTCACACAATATGTATCCACCAATTAATTATTTGCCACAATATATAATGTTCCCCTATTTTCGTAATTTACTTAAAGGAAAATGAAAAATCGACCTACTCAACCCAATAGAAAAATAAATAAACGTAATTTTCAAGCACAAAAAATATGTGCTTAAATCCTAACTATAGGAAAAAGACAAAAATATTAAATGAACAATACAATCTCATTAGCCAAGTGATTATTTGAAAGGAAAATGCACCAAACACAATAGTAATGTCTTTATCTTTTTCCTATACTTGCAATTTGAGGAAATATTTTTGGTATTTGAAAATTATGTTTTACTTCTCTTCCTATTTGTTGGAGTGGGTCTATTATACATTTTCATTCAAGTAAATTATGAAAATAGTATCACATTATATAGAAATTATACAATTTGTTTCTCTAGCAAGCCATGCATATCAAGTACATTGACCGCATGTGAGCGACAACGCTCACACAGATTGCATTAAATTCTTAAATATTTGACACATTTTATTATGTTCTTATATGTCTCATGTTTATAAATAACATGTTCTATGTCATGCACTGTGTTCTTATCATTTGCCTAGATTGTACTTGTAACAGAAACCATTGCTTAAAATTGAACTAAGGAACAAAGATCTACATTGTTGCACACAGACTTGGTACTTCAACAACAAGCTATAAGGTTAGATTACTCTACCATTCTTCTCCTTTGTTTTAGATAAATTTAATTCTTCCAAAGTGTCTAAGAATTATGTATTGGAAGAATTGTGAACAATAAAGGAGAATAGTGGTTGAAGAAACTGACTTTCCAAATAGACAAATGAGCATAGTCAATGACATGCCATATGATTCATAAAAATGAAACTATTCTTTGCTCAAAAGCATCTCACTTTTCTAGTTACAAACATGCATAATTGCAATCATGGAATATGGCCTCCACAATTGACAACAACTTCTTTGAAAGCATTCAATTTTTCCTTATGATTATTCTTTGTTGTAATACACATCTACTCATTTGCTTTGATTGTTCCATGTTTATGGATTGCATACCATATGTCATCTATTGTACCCATTTTTCCCCTTGGCCCTTGTAATAGTAAGCAATCCTTCTACTTATCAAGTATCATAAACAAGTAGATGAGTTGCTCACCAATAATGCATTGTTCCTAGAATAAAGAACATGGAAGAAGGGAGCCCAAAGCTAAAAACACATAATCTCTTCAAAAAACAAGAATAAGCACAAATAAAACCCAACACATGCCTAAGATTCCATGAATTAACTATTCATCCACTGTGTATGTACCTATAAGCTCTGCAACACATCTCACAAAGTTTTCATTTAATGCATTAAACATGCATTCATTATTTCACTACCCACTAGTCCATCGCCAAACCTCGCACAATTTGCATTCACGACTTCAATACTTGTTACAGTATATAATGTCCCCCTATTTTCCTAATTTACTTAGCCAAAAATGAAAAATGGACCTACTCCAAGCAATACAAAAGAGATGAACCGTAATTATCAATCACAAAAAAATATGCTTTAATGCCAACTATAGGAAAAAGACAGAAATATTTAAACAATACAATTTCATTGGCCAAGCAACTATTTGAAAAGTAATGTCAACCATGCCAAACTATACTTCTAGTCATACTGGCATGGAGGCACTGATATCAAGACAAGGAAAAACAATCAATTACAACTTTTACAAGGTTTTATTAGAAAATTGGGAACAATTTTTTGGCGTACTTGCAAAAAACACAACACGGCTTACAAGAAAAATAATTCATATAGAGTAATCAAATGAGAATTAGAAAATGGAAAACTAAATACTTTCAACATCCCATATCCAATGCACATCATACAATTACAATAGTGACCTGCCCCAATTGCAACAGTGCCTAGTCCCTAAGTGAAGCACTCTTTCTGCTCTCCAGATTTACTATTAACAAATAATAAACAATTTATCTCTTTTACTATTCATTGGAGTAGGCCTTTTATTCACTTTTATTAAATTAAATTAGGAAATTATGAGGGCATTATATATTTTGCAAATATTCAATCATTGTGTGCAAAAAGTGCCAATTGCAATTATGTACATCTCTCACTACAACATTATTGCAATTAAACAATTGCAAAGGTCACTTGCTTATGGCCAAAAATTGGAAAAATTCAAACAATTCACATAACTATTTCACACATTTGAAGAATCAAACTTCATTGGTATGCTTGTCCTATTCATTAACATAAAACATAAAAGCATGTGACAAAATTAACAAGTAAAATGCAAAACTGTTGCAATCAATCCATAGTTAATGCATCTGATGCATTTACAGTTAACAAGACCTTGCCCAGAGCATTTAATTTTTCATATGTTGTCTTTTTCTTTTCTTTTGTTGTTTCATGTTTATGGCATACATACCATATTCATGTGACTTGTTATTGCGGTTACTTTGATGGGATTGGTAAATTAGCTTTTACCAAATAGTCAAAGTTCTTATACATTAAATCTCTGATACTTTACAAAGCAATAACAACTCACCTCATTAGCATTCTCCAAAATTAAATTGTTCTTCTACAAATGTCCTCTTCCTTCCAAACAATGAAACACTTCTCTCTGCCTCACTATTCCTCACAGAATTTGTAGACCATATTCTTATGCATTAATCAAAAGACAACTTTGTTTCTAGTGTATATGCTCACACGTTTACATGTAACACATTTTCCATTCTTACTATCTATGCACTCAGTCGACGTCTCGAAGCTATGCACTGCAACAAGGCATAGACAAGCATTTCCATTTACAACTATTCACCATTTACACATTATAATGCATTAGAATTGCTCCACACCACTAGCCTCAACATATTTTTTTTGGTTTGACTTCTCAATAATGAAAGTGGGAAAATATTTGTGAAAAACATTTTAATTAATATTTAAACATCTAGTTTGCTTCTCAAGTGTTATTCCATGAACTTTTACTTTTTTTTATGCCCCTATTTTCATGGGCATATATTCTTCTAAATTCTGGTAAATAAAATTATTTATAATTACTTCATTTTTATGTTATGTGCACATCATATAGATGAACCAACTGCATCAATGTCAAGAATAGTACGACTGTTACATGTAAAGGTGTGACAATATTCTGTTGAATCTATAAATCCTGTGAACAAGATTTTGCAAATCAATTCTTATAACTTACCAAGACTTTGTTATCTGTTATTAAATATGTTGTTAGCTCCTACAATTAACTTTATATTAATTACTGTGCCTTTTTTTATTGGTTTCATTGCTCTTTCTTACTAACAAAGGACAAATGTCCCCATTCCACTCTGCTCCTATAGCAATAAACATATTTACCGATTTCACATGTGTAGCAATCTTTTTTTGACAATGGTGATAATGTTGGATGCCTGTGATTGCTTTTCCATTTTTATTATTCTCCAAAAATGTACTGCTGATGAGTGGCTTACCCGCATCTTTATGGTGCCAAATGCTTCAGTAATGCTTGTTGAACATACAAGAGCCCAACATGACATGTGGGTGATAGATGACATACACTTTGAAAGAGTCTTCTTTGACTATGAAGGCGTGAATGCATTAATTATTTGTTTATTGCTTGAGTGGCCAATGGCCTATGGGAAAATCATACATTTTTTTATTAAATGCCCAAATATTTTGAAATTTGTGACGTTGGTGTATTTTTTTCCAAATTTTGTCATTGTTTACGTGGTTCATGTTTTAAAATAATGTATTTTATGCCATTCACTATGATGTTTGTTTATGATACTTGATAACTACAAGTATTGCTTGATGTTATAGAGAGAGTTGGATAGTTTGACCAGCCTCTTGTGGACTATGAAGGCATTGAATGCACTAAATTTGTAATAGTAACTTGTTACAACTGATAACAAAATACAAAGTTTATTGAGCTATAACAATTGATTTACATAAATGTTCTTCACAAGATTTATAGACCATACTCTAATGCATTAATAAATGAACAAATTTATTTCAAGTCAATATTTGTTACAATCTTCTTATTTGCAATTGAAACATAACAAACAAAGTGTTGCTTTGCTAAAAATGTGTATTTCTCTATCATTTCCTACGTTCATTGAGCATTGATTGCTTTATGTTTATGAATTGCATTTAACATGTTATCCACTATGCTCATTTGTCTCAAATGTCTCTCTAATAGGAACCATTGTTTACAATTTCAGTGGGAAACAAATATCTACATTGGTGCAAATATAGTTAACTGTTGAACAAGAAAATTGCAAGGCAGATTCTTGGATCATTGTCCTCTTTTTGCAATGAAACATTTTCACATCTACGCAAAATATCAACTCTGTTCTACTATACATATGTGCAAAGTACTAAATATTTCACATTCAGAATGAAGAGAAGATATGAGAATATAGAAATAATAGACATTAATAAGTATGAATATGCAAGCTACTCACTAGTATGCAACATAGACGAATTCCTTAAAAATAATGAGCTTTCTAGAACAAGCACATTCAAATTGAAAGTTCAAAATTGTTTCATTGATTCAATACAAGTAATGCTGAGCAATCAGATATAGGTCCTTATATATGTAATTGTATATAACTATATATATATATGGAATGTGTATGTGCATATATATGTATAAATATATAAATCTCTATTATTTCTATATAATAACATTCTTTTTTCAAGGAAGTGTTGCCTGCAACTATTTGAGACTAATGTCAAGAAAAGGAGGACTGTTGTAGCAAAGCACATAAAACGCTATTGAAGAAAAGTAATGCACTGATCCTAAATGAGTTGAACCAAACAAAAACTAGGAATTCATATTGGGTTCTACATTCAAATTAAAACCCTTCATTGTATTCATGCTTTTTGTTTAGCTTCCACTCATTCAAACTGGTGTATTTGTCTTTTGAAAAAACATGTTTTGTACTCAATGGCTATCAAACTCCTTCTACATACGCACATGTATTTGGACAACGATATCAGAAAGAAAGTAGTTGCACTTTAACAAACTAGCCAATTTCCTATCATACTTTATACTGTTCCATCATGCAAACCCTAGGAAAATGCATTTTCAACCTCTCGTACTGTACTATAGACAAAGATAAGCTTATATGACCAATAAGTTCTCCAATGTAGTCTCTAATGCTATATAATTGCTTTGCAGACAAATGATGGAACAAACAAAAAGACCAGCACAACAAATGCAACACATGGACAAAGACACAAGAAAATGGTAAACAACTTATTATATTACCCTATCGTATGCATCTCTCCATTATCCACAATATAAGATTTAAATTTTCCTTCATTCTTTCAGAACAAAAGTGAACAAGTCCATATCAATTGAAGACTTAAATGCAAAAATAGTTGGCGACACATTTGAAGGTGACATTCTTGTTGTCTACAAATCAACATTTGACAGAAAATGAAACAAATCGGGTACTACATGCAGATCTCATAGACCTCAATGCAAAAATGACAATTACACTAAATATTAATGGAAACCTTGTACAACAACATTAACACAAGATTTATTCTAGGAATAGGAGTTTCAATATCAGGTTTCCAAATTGCACGTAAAATAGTTGATGACAAAGGGGACAGTGGTTGCATATTGATATTGATAGACACTAGCACAATTGAAAGCATGCCTCAATTTTCTAAAGACTATTACTTCATTCCAGATATAACTATAAGCCAGTTACTAGAAATCACAGATCAAAATCCAATTGGAACAATAGGTGCTTTGGTTGTTGGTGCTAACAGAGTTGGTAGACAATATGCTATTGATATCAAAGATGGAATAGCAAAATTTGATAAAACACAGGTGCAAATCTCTACATACCATATGCCACTAATCCATTTTAACCCTTTTCTATACCATTGTGGCCTCTACTAATTTTTTTTTGTGACGATAACTAAGTTTTTCTTTGCCATGCAATTGCAACTACATTCGTCTCATGAACAACAATACTTGCAAATAACATAATAGCTATTCAGGAACAAAACTCCAACATTTCTTTTCAAAAATATCCTAAAAACCATAGCTCAAAAGAACATGTTCCACATAGGCCAATCAACATTTATTTGTAAATTGAATAACAAAAAATAAATGGAAAATCTAACTGCTTTGATGCAATCAACATTTTTGAAATATCATGTTGCTCTGTCAAACAAGCTCTTGCAAACTGATGCTTATAACAATTTATGTTTACATGTTTCAGGTTTCAGGCACATTAAGAGCAACAAACACACTTTCAAATCCATTTGAGGCTTTCTGCCTGATATACAATTATAGATTCAACACTTATGACATGCTCTAATAGGAGAGTGCTCATTTCAACCAATGTGACAAGGAAGTCAGTTACATATACTTACTTCATCCTCAAACTATCATCATAAAAAATTACAAGCAAAAAATCCATTGTTTAGTTCAAAACCGTGTCATGTAACAACTCTTGCCTGCCTTTCAAAACATGAAATATGAAGACTACGTCAAGGACAAATCAGCAGCTGTATTTGCACTACGGGACTTCGTTACCAAATGCCATTTCAAGCTCAATCAAAACAACGTCATTACAAAAGCTATTTTCCTGACTGAATGAACATCATATGCTACAACAAGGTACAAAACAATACTAATACAAATACTTGTTTCTATCTTTAATTTGCAAAATATGTTTAAAATTACATAGAAAAATGGTTTTTCTACTAATTGTCTCAATGCCATTGTAGATGACGAAGAAATACAAGCACCTGCAAACTTACCTGATATTGCACCAACTTGCACTTCCCTTTTATCTTATGCTTATGTTCCTAGTTGTTTGGCCTATATGACTATATTTCATGTTTTATGGATTAAAACTTCAAGCAACTCTCATTTTACAATCAACATGTTTTTCCTTTATATGTTAGACAATGCTTAATTCTCTCATTTCTCCCTTCAAATAGCTTAAAATCCAATATTACGGCTTCTAAGTATGTTATATTTACTATTGCAATTATTGCATTTCAATTTCAGATACTTCATTAGCCAATCAATTTCAAAATTTTATAATATTTTTCTACCTTCCTATACTTGTAAATTCAAGCACATATTTCTCATAAGCAATAGCATCCACTTTATAACAAAGCATAGAAAAAAAACTAATGGTTCATTTTATATTTACATTCTTCAACATTGTATATTTTGTATTTGTGATACTTGATATCTACAAGTATTGCTCGTTGTTATAGGAAAAACTAATGGTTCATTGCTTTTCCGCCAACATCCACTCTATCAAATGTTGTGCAATTTGCATTCATCAATTCGATATTTTCCAAACTATACAATGTTTTATTTTTCTAATTTACTTCAACAAAAATAACAGACCTACTGGCATTCAATGCAATAGCTTTAGATTGATTGACAATCGTGCCATATCCAATGCACATCATACAATTGCAATAGTGACCTCCTCTGGTTGCGACAGTAACTTGCCTCAGCTGACACAATTTGCATTCAATTATTAATTTTATCATTTTTATTTGTAATACTTGCTTGGCCAATTAAGTTTGATTGTCTTGCAAAACGTCTACTATTCATTTTAGTTTTAGCAAATTACAAAAATATGGGAACTATATATACTTGGAATTTATGGACATATTTTTAAAGTACTATTTCACTTACATCATTGAAAGTCCTGCCAAAAACAATTAGTATCAAATCATTAAAGCGATGCATTAAGGAAGGAAAACAACATCGATAAGTTCCTTGAGAAACATAATATGTTGAGGGTAGTGGTATGGAGCAATCCCAATACCTTGTACTATGTCAATGGTAAACAAGTGTAAACAAAAATTCTTGTCTATGCTTTGCTATAATGCACACCTTCTACATGTCAACTACAACAAGTGCTTACTGTACATTTGCTTCAAAAAAATTCATAATTATAGCCACTCTAGGGAATAGCTAATGTACGCTCTAATCAATGTACTAGGAAAAAACATTGAATATGAATTGCATATCACATCATTGCAATTGTGCACATGTCTTGCTACAACATCATTGCAACTTACCATTACACATATTCAAACAATTGACATAATTGTTACAAAAATTCAAAGAATCAAACTTCATTCCAAACAAAAGAAAAAAATGCAAAAATTTGACTTGATAAGCTCCTCTTCAAGAATCAAGTATATTTGCACTTGTTCAGGTCTTTCTCTCCACTCCAATTCCAAAAAATGGTTCATGTTACAAGGATAATTTGAAGAAACAACCATAGTCAAGACCATTTAGTTTTCCATATGTTGCCTGTGAGACTTTGGTAGGATTTCAATCTATGATACTTTACAAAGCAATAACAACTCACCTCCATGGCATTATACAAAATTCACTTCTTCTGCAAATGTCCTTTGCCTTCTAAACATTAAAACACTTCTATCTGCCTCACCGTTCCTCACAAGATTTGCATACCATATTCATATGCATTAATCAAAGGAAATTTTTTTTTCCAGTCTATATTCTCACACGTTTACATGTAACACACTTGCCATTTTCACTATCTATGCGCCCAGTCGATGTCCGGAAGCTATGCAACACAACGAGCCATACACAAGCATTCTCATTTACACCTGTTCACCATTTACACATTACGAGGTATTGGGATTACTCCATACCACTAGCCTCAACATATTGTTTTTGGCGGGACTTTTCAATGATGAAAGTGGATTAATATTTGCAAAACAATTAATTAATATTTAAACCTCCAGTTTAGCTACAAAGCTCTTATTCATATGAACTTTACTTTTTATGGACTATTTTCCAATGACATATGTTCTTTTCTAAATTCACGATAAATACAATTATTTATAATTAGTTTATTTAACTAAATGAATTTATTTTACATATATAAAAAAAGATATGGTTAATATATTCAAAAAAATTACTATTAATTGAACATAATAAATTGGTATTAAAAAAGATTAAATACTTTCCAAATTTTAACTTATTGCTGATATTTAAAATACTTCTAAATTTTAAATATATTTCTAATATAATTATTTTAAATGTCTTCCATATAAAATAATTTGAAATACTTTTATATTTCTAATATTGCCATTTTCTAAAATGCTTTTAAATTTTATACTTATCACTAATATTTTGATTTTCTATGTCTTACATATCTACTCAATACACTTTTTATGTTAACAAATAAATATGTTTACAAAATAGTTTTATACAAAAAAATATTTTTACTATTTAACAAGCACACAAAATATATGAATTTTAATATACAACTGTTCCAACAAATTCTGGTAATCAATACCAAACTCTACCCTCTCCATTTTTCTTCGCAAATCATATACTTCTCAATTCCATTGCTTCTTGTTTTATACATTTGATACAAAATTCTAACAATTCCATTTACAAATCTTCAAACATATTAACCTTTCCCTTGCCACCCTAAAGCTCTATCTTATGCGGTAGGAACACGATGCACTGCGTCACTTGTTTACTTCAATGATATTTTGGCTTTCTTTGGTGGTTTCCACAATCGCATCGGGTGCCGCTAAGGGTTTAAAATCACATGAAACTTTAGATTTGTTCCTTATTTTTTCTTTTAAAAATTAATTTTAGGATTTTAAGAGGTTGTGACAACCTTGTTGGGTTTTGACAAGGTTGTCACACCCTAGTTAGGCTTCGACAAGGTTGTCACAACCTTGTTGGGAATCATTTCAATTTCATAAAATTTTAAAAATAATTTATCTTTTTGAAACCTGAATTGATTTTTGAAGAATTTTGGAAGTCCAAATATCAAAATTAAATTCTGAAACTTTGTAACCAACTTTGAGTGGAAAAGTTTATATCTCTCAATCGGAAGCTTCATTTTGTGTGAAAATTTAACCAAATAGCACACAACACCTCAAGAGAAAAACTCATTATTTGCATCTACCTCGAATATCCAAAAACCATATTTTAAGCACTTTCGTAAACTACCACATTAATGAATTGAAACTTTAAAATCTCCCAAATGAAAAGGAGTATGTACACGAAAAATTGACCATTTTGGATAAAGTGTAGCTAAGGTCATCTATGTAAAAGGATTTTATAGCAAAAACCATGGGTTTCAAGAACTAATTGTTTTTATAATTTGGTAGGTTGAACTACTCAGAATGTATCAGGAAAGTTAAAATTTGGCCAAGTTCAATAGTAGGCCAACAAGAACATAGATAAGGCATGTGAGCTATTTGACATATCACCTCAAGCTAATGTGGTCTCATGCAAATGCAAATATGGAAATACTAACCAAGTCCATGATATATTTATTAGAGTACCCCAAATAAATGTGGTATTTTAGATTATGAATAGGTAAATGTGTTATAAATAGGATAATCACCTAATTTATTAACTATTCATCAATTAATTAATGATCAAAACAGTCACCTGGAAATAATGAAATTAAATAATGAACAAATATTTTAAAAGAGAATTTCCTATCTTTAGGACACAACCTAAATAAAAATAAATAAATTTGAACATAAGGGTGATATTTAAAGAATGCTACATTCAGATTATAGTTTCAACACTGTTAATTTTTGTTTGGAAACAAGACTCTATAACGAAGGTTTATTTGAATTATAGGTGTTATGATCTCTCTCTTTGAAGGGATATATGTTATCACATGAAGTTATTATAGAATATTGAGGGTATATCATAGCTAATGAATTTTGAGAAGCTAGTTTTACCATGCTTGATATGTCTATTTAAAATTGATTTCTTACATATATCTATTTTAAGAATAATGTGGGCCCATAACCCATAGGTCCTAAAATCATTTTCACATCATAAAATTTATAAATATCATCTTGCATTAGTTAAAATAAAAAAAATATTTTATATGACATAGAACTTGTTTGGTTCTCTTAGCCTTAGACATGGGGACATGCCAATCTTTACAAGGGGAGAAACCACCTCCAATTTTTAAATGGTTATGTATAGTTATGCCATAGATGTGGGTTAAATTGACCAAGTATATTGAATTTTTTATTTGATGATATACATTTGAAGATTCTATAGTTGCAACAATATCAAAAGACGTAGTGAGGACCTTGACTTGTCTTCACAAGTTAGAATTCATTTATAGAGGTCTCAAGCCAAATCACATGTTGCTAGATAATGGTGTCATAGTCAAATTGACAAATACATGACTACATTTGTGAATGAAAATGGGAAGCCCAACAAAAGAATTCTATATAGTCTCTTGGAATCACTACTGTAAAGCTTTCTTGTGGTGAACCCCCTTACATGAAGAAAGATATAAAATAAAATTTTGAATGTGTCTAATCTCATGGAACATGGGCCTTGATGTGTCAACAAGATTACATAATAATAAGGGATGAGTTAGTTATAGATACCTGGTGCATTCTAGTTAATATCATTTTTATTCTAAGTGGTGCATTCTAGTTATATTAAGTGAAAGATTAATTCTAATGTTTTTTTCCCTATGCATGTTAATAATTTACTATTGTTCTATTCATATTAAGATGCCTAGAAATATTACCATGTTTTATTCTATTGTACTTCGTTATTGGACTTGATCAACCCAATAACTTTGTACATGTGGCTTATAAACTATTGTATATGAAAAGAGGATACTCATGTAGTTTGTAATTCATGATTATCATCTTAGAATATTTTTTGAGTATATAGATTATATAGTTCAATGATGAGTGACTACATAGTACATAATATGCATGGCATTCATTAGGTAAATGATATGTCAACACATGATAATAGTTTTGTAAATTTACTGTTGAAGATTCACATAAGTGATTAAAGCATCTATATTAAAGATAATGGGTTACATGAGAGAAAAAATGATAAAGTTGAAATATATGTGATTAACATGTAGAATAGCATTAGTTATTTTATTGTAAATTATTGATATGTATTGACTTATCATAATTTTGACTAGAAAAATGATTCTCTTGAAATTACTTGTTAATTTAAAATAAAAATAAAAATGAGAGAGATCTATAGAAGAAAAGGTTGTATAGAAACATTATGAAGAATGGATATATTCAATATTGGTTTCTTCAATTATTGATTATGTGTAATTTAGAGTTAAAAGAGAGATAAGAAAAATAAAGGATATTATGATCCTTTCGTTAAAATAGATATTAATAAAGAATATGTATAAAAACTCATTTGAAAGGTGGAAGAATATTAAATGCAACCTTTGTGAAAGGGTGTGATGATTTGGAAACCACCCCTTAAGGCTTATATATAAGCATTTTTGCGAAACTTGGAAAGGGAGATGGGGAAGATCTAATGGAGAACATTCAAGGAGAAAAGAGCAAAAAGAAAAGAGAAATTTAGAGAGCACAAAGGATTGGAAGGTTAGGATCATTGGTTTCCATTGAAACATTTGGAGAAGGGGCGCACATTGTGTGTCCAACCCAAGGTAAAATGTACATTTGGAGAAGGGGCATAAATGTGTGTCTAATTCACATTTATTTTGATAATATTGTATATTATAAATTATATTAACTCTAATTATATTAAAGTGACATCACAATGAGAGTGTAGAGGAGGGGATTTACTACTCCCAAAATGATGAGGTCTCAAGGAGAAAATAACCCTCAATCACAAAAGAAACAAATCAGGTGACACAATAAAATTATGAAGTGTTTGTTTATGTTCTATGAAAAAATAAAAAGTGAGAGTTCTAGAAACCAAAAGAGTAGGTCATAGAGGTCTTTTGGACAAATTGACGAGCTCTCTGATGTAGGAGCATCTAGGGTGTAAGAGAAATCTTGCATCACCCAAAAAAAAAATGTTGTTTCTTTTCAATAAGGGCTAAATTTGGTAGGGTTACTATTTTTGTAAGTTTGCATTTATGCACAGTTGGACACGAAATCTTACACAGACATCCAAAATGGTAAATTGAAGGCAATGGCAAAGAAATCACTTCAATACCTTTTGTCATTTGAGAGATATTAAAATTTTAATTTTCAAAAATCCTAGCAAAATCTTTGGGGTCAATTTTGAGGTACTTAGAGGCTTTGGATGGGCCTGAAAATTGGTGGAAAATGAAAGTAGCTGGCCTTTAGGTCTTACTTTTTAGCATATCAAATTTCTTGAGACCTTTCCGAAAAGGTATTATGATTGAAAATTCGATGGTCGGATCAAAAGTTATGACCTTGCAAAGTTGTAATACCAAAATTAATAAAATTTCAAAATATCTTCCTGAGGAAGTGACACTTTCTAGAAGATTCTAGGGCAGTTACTCTTTCCAGAAGATTCTAGGGCGGTTACACTTTCCAGAAGATTCTAGGGCAGTTACACCTTCCAAATAAAGGATGTAAAGGGGGACTATAGAGAGGAGGCAAGAGCAGAGTAGATGGTGGCTTCGATTTGCAGATTTGTAGATTTATGTAATCAGAAAGCCCATGTGATGGCACATATAATGTTGTAATTTCATTTTCATTTTAGTGATAATAGAAAATATTTTCTTTCCTTGCATTTTTTTTGTTCCATTATCTATTATTTTTTGTGAGTTTTAGATTGTAAGGGGAGTACCCATCATCAAGTGGTATCAGAATAGGTTTTCTTGAGTGTGTAAATAGATCACCGAATGTGAGGCAGTTTGCACTGGGACTTGTGGTTGTGGGTCTGTGAGGAAAGATGCCTCCATGAAGAAACCGTGGTGGGAGAAATGTTGGGGTAATAGAAGAGGGTTTTAGAGCCCTCCAAAGACAAGTTCAAGCATTGCAAGAGGAGCTGTGTAGGGGAGCTGATGTCAGAAGAAGAGATGAAAGTGAGGATGAGTCTGAAGACGAGGAGCCATTCGAAGAGGAAGCACATGATGTAATGGAACCTAGAGAAGTCAGACTGATTAGGGCCATTTCCAAGATTGGAAAGAGGCCAAAGATAGAAGTTTCTAATTTTTTTGGAAACCTAAATCCAGAGGAGTTGATTGATTGGATCACTGACATGGAAGAGTATTTTCAGTATGAGGAAATAGAAGACCCATATAGTGTCAAATTTGTAAAGGACAAATTGAAAGGCCATGCTAGCATATGGTGGAAAGAAGTCCAGTTGGAAAGAAATAGAAGAGGAAACGAGAAAATAACAAGATGGGATCGAATGGTGGAAAAATTGAAAAGACAGTTCATTCCTGGGGACTATGAGTTAGATTTGTTGAAGAAGATGCAAGGGTTGAAACAAGTAGGAAAATCTGTTAAGGAGTACATAGAAGAATTCTACTGAGTCCTGATCAGAACAGGTCATTCTGAGGCCAACAAGGAGAAAGTTGCCTGTTACATAAATGGGTTGAAGCTGAGCATTCAAGAAGAGTTGAGTCTGGTAAGAATGTCTACCATTGAAGATACATATCAGTTTGCTTTGAAGCTAGAAGAGAAGTTGAATAGGAGGTTTGAAATTAAGCAAGGAGGTGGAGGTCACGGTGGAAGGACTAGTGGACAGTCATATGGAGGTCAAAATGAAGACCAAAAGAAAGGCAAAGGATCTAGTAGAAACCAGAACCAGAAAGGAGATAACACCTATTGTCCTCATAATGGAGACCAAAGAGGAAGAGGAAGATATGGGCGAGGAACAGGGAGAGGAGGCTTTCATGGAACTTGTTTCCAATGTGGAGAAGAAGGGCATAGGGAATATGAGTGTCCTCAACATCAAGGAAGGATAAATAGAGGACCTAAGGGTAATGCATGAGTTGCACATGTAGACGAAGATGTTGAGTCTTCACATTCTAAGGATGCAAAAAGAGGAGAGGTTCTTGTTACTAGAAGAGCCTTATTGAATGAGGAGAAGGAGACAACTCAAAGGAAGAATTTGATTCACACCAGATCTAAGTGTGAAGCTAAAGTTTGAAATGTTATTATTGATGGAGGTAGTACTGATAACCTTGTTTCAGGAGAGATGGTTAGTAAGCTGTAGTTGGAGAGAAGAAGGAATCCAAATCCATACCAGATTGCTTGGTTGCAGAAGGACCATAAAGCTTTGGTAAATGAACAATGTCTGGTAAAGTTCAAGATTGGAAATTACCATGATGAGGTATCATGTGATATTATTCCTATGGATGTTTGTCATACGTTGTTAGGTAGAACATGGCAGTTTGATCGACGAGTAGTACATGATGGACATGTCAACACCTATTCTTTGACAAAGGATGTAGTTTGTCATAAGTTGAAGCCCTTGAAAGAGGTAGAGGAAAAGGTATGCAATAATGCAAGAATTTGTTTGGTTGATGGAAGAAAGTTCCTAGAAGGTATGAAGCATGAGCATATGTGTTTTGCATTGATCCCTAGAGTTGATAAAGAAGATACTATTGAGGTACCTATAGAGGTTTCAAATTTGTTGAATGAGTTTCAAGCTATTATTTCTGATAACGTACTAGAAGATTTGCCTCCGGTAAGAAAGATTAGTCATCAGACGGACTTGATTCTTGGAGAAAGTTTGTCGAATAAGGCAGCTCATCGTATGACTCCAACAAAGAGCAAAGAGTTGAATAGACAAGTGCAAGAGTTATTGTCGAAGGGATTGATTCGAGATAGTTTGAGTCCATGTGCAATACCTGCAGTACTAGCACCAAAGAAGGATGGGGAATGGTGGATGTATACATATTCTAGAGCCATCAACAAGATCACCATCAAGTACAGATTTCCCTTGCCAAGGATGTATGACATTATGGATTGTTTGAGTGGAGCTGAGTACTTCACAAAGATAGATTTGAAGAGCAGATATCACCAGATCCATATTAGAGAAGGAGATGAATGGAAGATAGCCTTTAAAACCAAGGAGGGCTTGTACGAGTGGTTAGTCATGCCTTTTGGGCTAACCAATGTTGGAATTGTGTGCCTCAATCCCACAGGCTGAAATCTCTTGTGAGCAATTTCTATGAGACTGTTTAGATGTCTGGCCGATTTGCTAGTTGATACTGATCCATTGCTGTGACCTCCTAATTGTCTTGGCTATCGACATAACCTGAGCCTTCAGCGTAACTTGGATAGTCAGAATGATGTTTCAGCGATGGTAGAAAGTCTGGCCGATATCGGCGTGACCTTTGGTCTATCTGGCCGATGCAGTAATCGATATGACTTGCTCCTATCAGAATGTGTCCTAGCGATGGGAGTTGTCTTGCTGATGGGTTGGTGTCTAATGGTTGTCGGGGAGACTCATGGCGACTGGAGTTATCGGGAAGAGACTTGAACATTTGGTATAACTCATCCTGACAAGAGATGTCTCGCCGATGGTTATTCACTTGATGTCATCGGGGTGACATGGAGGCTCGGTAAGAACTCTTGGTGATGGATGATTGTCTCGCTGATGGTATGGTCTGTTGTCGGTATGATTCCTGGTGAAGGATGGACTCGGGGTGACTTGGAACCTGCGGGGTGACTCTTAGCAACAACCTAAGTCTTGCCAACGGATGTTCATATCGGTATGACTTGAGGGCTCGTTATGACTCATAGCGACTAGCGATTGTCTGGGTGATGGGTCTGTTGAGGATATCAATGAAAGGTCTTGCCGATCTTGCTGATAGAGTAAGTCTGGCCAATGGGAGTGTTGACATCGATATGACTTGTGAACTCGTTATGATCTCTTTCTGATAACAGTGACTCTTGCCGATAGCGATGGATGTGTAATCGGTCATGTGGCATCGAGAAGACACGGTTAGTGTCTCACCGACATGTGAATACTGTTTGAACACTTTTGACCGATTGGAAGACTATACTACGTGGTGTGTCTTGGAAAATTAGAGAAGGTGGAATGCAAACCATTTTGCAGTTGGACGGTTGTGATTGTTCCTGTGGAGAATTCTATGTTGGAAATAGAAACATCTAAGTTGGGAACGGTTGGTATTGATATATGTTCGGGTGAGCAACCGTATTGTTAGAGAGCGATAGACAGAGGGCCGAGAGGCTGGCTGAAAGGCCAAGGCCATGAGGCTAAAATAGAGAAAATGAGAGGCAGGGTTATGTTGCTGAAATCTCTCCTGATCATGGATCATAGTTGATCTCTCTCATGTTGATCTGCACTGTATATTGTGTGAGGATATTGCAACAGTGCAAAGATTGTATGGTCTGATGGATTGATCAGGAAATGTAAAGGGGAGAGTTTGCTACTAGGTTGTATCCAAAGTGAACAAGATGTAATCTCTGAAAAGGCTATGATCTTGAAATTGTATTGTAACCTTTTGTTGCTGAATAATACAATGGCTCAAACTTTGGAGGGTGGGGTTTTTTACCCGAAAGGGTTTTCCCCATGTAAATCTGTGTGTTTTGGTTTTTTTTCTTGTCTTTCATCTGTGTTGGTTCTATTTCTAGAATCTGTTATTGCTTGCTGTTGAATTTACATGTGCTTCTCTTAGAAGGATTAATTTGGGAAATGAACTGTGTCTATTTCTTCTTTAGTACATAGTTGTACGTGTCTTTGAGGCAATCTAATCAGAATTAAAGTTATCGAAGGCACTACTGTTCTTGGAGGTTTCTCTGAGATGCCCTAGATTTCCCTTACAACCAATGCTTTGAGCACATTTATGCAGCTTATGAATGAGGTATTAAAAGAATTTTTACGAAAATTTGTTATTGTTTATTTGGATGATATTCTGATTTTTAGTAAGACAATGGAGGAGCACCTGCTGCATATTCAGAAAGTTTTTGAAAAGCTAAGGGAGGAGAAGTTGATTAATTTGAAAAAAATGTAGTTTTGTAACAAGGGAGTTGGTGTATCTGAGATTTGTTGTCTCAAAAAAGGGTCTTAAAATGGATCTAGAGAAGGTGAGAGCTATCATTGAATGGCCTACCTCGAGGAATAAGATCATTTCATGGTCTAGCAATTTTTTACAGAAAATTTATTAAGAGTTTCAGTAGTATTTGTGCACCTCTAACTGAAGCAATGAGAGGGGATAGAAAAGAGTTTAAGTGGACTACATGAGCAGAAAAAAATTTGATATGTTGAAGAAGAAAGTTACAGAGCAACCTATTTTGGAACTTCCATATTTCAATAAGGTCTTTCACGTAGATTGTGATGCTAGTGGCACTGCCATAGGAGCTATTTTGAGTCAAGAATGTAAGCCTATTGCCTATTTTAGTGAGAAGTTAAATGATGCTAAGAAGAAACATTTTGTCTATGATCAAGAGTTCTATGCTATAGTTACGGATTTGAAGAAATGGAGACACTATTTGTTTCCAAAAGAATTTGTTTTATATATTGATCACCAGGGTTTGCAGTATCTCAATAGTCAAGGAAAGTTGAATCAAAGGTACTTAAAATGGGTTGAGTTTTTGCAGAGTTATACTTTTGTTTTGAAGCACATGAGTGGAAGATCAAATAGAGTTGCAGATGCCTTAAGTAGAAGACAAAATTTGTTGATAGAGATGAATATAGAGGTTGTTGGGTTCAATGAACTCAAGAGTTTGTATCCAGAAGATCCAGACTTTATAGAAGCTTGGAAGGCTTGTTTGAAACCTGTTACATTAGATAGGACAAGATGGTTGGATTTCTTAATCCAAGATGGAATGTTGTTTAGAGGAGGCCAATTGTGCATTCCAAGGAGTTCTATGAGAGAGAATATAATCAAGGAGAAGCATAGTGGAGGATTGGCTGGGCATTTCGATCGAGATAAGACCATTGCTCTTGTTAGTGAGAATTATTACTGGCCATAGTTACAATAGGATGTGAATAAGTTTGTACAAAGTTGCAGAGTATGTCAGATGGCAAAAGGAACAAGTCAGAATACTAGATTGTATTAGCCATTACTTGTACCTGAGAGGCCATGGGAGGACATTAGTATGGATTTTGTCCTTGGATTATCGAGGACACAGAGAGGGCATGATTCCATATTTTTGGTGGTGGATAGATTTTTGAAGATGACACATTTCATTCTGTGTCATAAGACCAGTGATGTTGTTCATATTGCAAAGTTTTTTTTCTTCAGAGAGGTGGTGAGACTACATGGTCTACCAAAGAGTATAGTTTCAGACAGAGATGCCAAAGTTTTTGGTTATTTCTGGAGAACATTATGGAAGAAGTTGAAGACAGACTTGAAGTTTAGTTCTGCTCACCATCCACAGATTGATGGACAAACAAAGGTGGTCAATAGGAGTTTGGGTAACCTGCTATGATGCTTAGTAGGTGATAAACCAAAGGGATGTGATTTGATTTTACCACAAGTGGAATTTTCTTATAACAATTTTGTCAACATGAGCACTAGTAAATCACCATTCTATATTGTATATGGGAGTAGTCCGAGAGAAGAGTAGTGTTCAGGCTGAAGATTTTTCTGAGCACTTGAAGAATTTGCATGATGAGGTGAAGAAGCATATCAATAAGATGAATTCTCAGTATAAGGCTAAGGAAAATTAGAAAATGAGGTATAAGGAGTTCTAGGTAGGAGATGAAGTCATGGGTCATTTGCGAAAGGAAAGGTTTCCAGTTGGTACATACAACAAGTTGAATATGAAGAAGTTTAGACCATGCAAGATCTTGAAGAAGCATGATTTAGGAAATGCATATGAGGTAGAGTTGCCTGATGGAATTCATATTTCACCTGTGTTTAACATCTCAGATTTAATAGAATATCATGAGGGAGGAATTGATAAATAAATAATAGAGGCACAATGGAACATTCCAACACCTACTTCAGAAAAGGAGGAGATAGAAGATATTTTGGATAGCCGTGTGGGAAGAAGCACAAGAAACATGCAATATGCAGAGTACTTGGTGAAATGGAGAGGAAGGCCTGTTGAAGATTCATCATGGTTATTTGAGTCTGAGGTTAACCATCTTGGTTTCCCTCTAATTCCTGAGAAGTGACAGGGTCACTTTTCAAATTACCCTGGGTGTCTGATGTAGGAGCATCACCCAAAAAAAAATGTTGTTTCTTTTCAATAAGGGCTAAATTTGGTAGGGTTACTATTTTTGTAAGTTTGCATTTATGCACAGTTGGACATGAAACCTTACACAAACCTCTAGAATGGTAAATTGAAGCCAATGGCGAAGAAATCACTTCAATACCTTTTGTCATTTGAGAGATTAAAATTTTAATTTAAAAAAATCTTAGTAAAATCTTCGGGGTCAATTTTGAGGCACTTAGAGGCTTCGGATGGGCCTGAAAATTGGTGGAAAACAAAAGTAGTTAGCCTTTAGGCCCTACTTTTTAGCACATCAATTTTCTCGAGACCTTTTTGAAAAGGTATTATGATTGAAAATACAATGATCAGATCAAAAGTTATGACCCTGTGAAGTTGTAATACCAAAATTAATAAAATTTCAAAATATCTTCCTGAGGAAGTTACACTTTCTAGAAGATTCTAGGGAGGTTACACTTTCCAGAAGATTCTAGGGTGGTTACAGTTTCCAGAAGATTCTAGGGTGGTTACACCTTCCAAATAAAGGATGTAAAGGGGGACTACAGAGAGGGGGGAAGAGCAAAGTAGATGGTGGCTTTGATTTGTAGATTTGCATATTTATGTAATTAGAAAGCCCATGTGATGGCACATATAATGTTGTAATTTTATTTTCATTTCAGTGATAATAGAAAATATTTTCTTAATTTCCTTCTTGCATTTTGTTTGTGCCATTATCTATTGTTTTTGTGAGTTTTAGATTGTAAGGGGAGTACCCTTCATCACTCTCGACCAAGAATGATAGTGCAACACATGGATGTCCCTATATTGTGTTGGCGTATCATACATACTAAAAACTGAGAATGTCTTAGAAGATAAAAAAGTAACTACTAATAGGGTAAGTGCAAAAAGACATGACAAAAAAATTGCCACTTTTGCTTTTTTACCCAAAATGACCATTCAGAGAATGCACTCGCTAAATGGCTCAGATGATCGAGCCTAAGGGTTGGTATTTCACAATAGAACTCATTTGGCGAGTGCCAAATGAAAGTTCATAATTTGGCGAGCACCAAATTTGGTGCTCACCAAATGTGAATCATGACTTTTTAGAGTGCATTTTGTTGAACTCTTTCTTTTTTTTCTTTTTCTTTGTCTTTGTCTTTGTCTTTTTCTGCTAGTGAAACTATATACATGAAATTGTTATTTACGTATGGAAATTTACTTTCTTATACTTTAAGTCATTTACATATGTAAATTTACTTTCTTATACTTTAAGTCATTTACATATGGACATTTACTTTCTTATACCTTAAGTTATATTTCAATGTGTACATATAGTTTCAAGATGTTTGAGAGTGGTTTCAAATCTTTTGGAGTTATAATGCAAATTCTAGTTTTTGGAAGATCTTATAAGTTTTTAGACAATAAAATTTTAGTAATCA
>VDFB02321834.1:22883-47232 GCA_007258455.2 Sequoia sempervirens
TCTACTTCTCTCTATCACATCTCTCTATCACCTATCTCTCTCACTTCTCCCTCCCTCCCTCTCTCTCGTTCCCTTTCTACTCTCTCTATCTCACCTCTCTCTCTCTCTCCCTCCCCCCTCTTTCTCTCCCACTCTCTCCCCTCCTTCTCTCACTCTCTCCTCTCTCTCTCTCTCCATCTCTACCTATCCCTCTCTCCTTTCCTCTCTCTCTCAATCTACCCACCTTACAACCCTTTTTGTATCACATCTTGGTGCACATCAAAGAGAGAGACATAAAGAGATACAAAGAGAGAGGAGGGAGGGTGGGAAAGAGAGAGGGGAAGAGAGAGGAGGGAGGGTGGGAGAGAGAGAGGGGAGGCAGGGAGAGGTAAAGAGGTATAGGTGAGATAGATTGGTAGGTAGAGAGTTAGGTAGAGAGAGAGTGGTAGGAAGTTATAGAGGGAGAGGTAGGTAGAGAGATGGAGAGGGGAGATAGAGATTAGAGAGGGAAGGAGAGATAAAGGGAGAGATAGGGATGGAGAGAGAGAGGTGAGAGATGTTGGTGTAGGTCTTTATTTCCTAGTGGGTTAATTTATTTTCCCTTAGTCCTAGGTTTTTCCTACACTTAATTAAGCTTGCTTAGGATAATAAAGTGAGTTTATTACTAGGAGATAAGTGATGTGGTGTCCCCTTCCTTAAAATGTGGAACACTTTCCACTTTTGGTGGTCTATATCCACTTTTGGTGGTTAATTCCTATTGGTTGGATTTTCCACCTACATCCTCTCCTTAGTTCTATATAAACTCACTACCTAGCTTGTAATTTGTATTATGTCATGCATATTCATGCGTTGATTCATCTTCTTTTCAACTTGGAAGCTCTTAATGCAATTTTTTTCATATCGACATTGCATAATCTCTCAGATTCCTGGTTTGCATTCTTATGTTTTTCCATTTTATGTAACTTTGATTTTATCTTAAAAATTTCCTTGGGTTATTCAATATATTTCATATTTCTAACATGGTATCGAAGCTTTTGTTTTGAGAAATCTAAGTTCATAGGTTCCTAATTGAGAGATTGAGTTTTCTTGTAAGATCTTGTAAATTTTTATATGCTTTTTTCTTACATTTTGAATGATTTAGAGAATCAGAAAGGATTTGCAAAGATCTAATAACCTCTTCATATTTCATATGTGTTTTGTAACGTTTTTAATTGTTCCAACATGTCTAGAAGGCTCAAGAAAGTCAAGATTGGATTTTTTTCATCCAAATTGGAGATCATTTGACATAGTTGCAAATGAGGGTTTGAAGTTCAGATCTAGCGAATAGATTTTTATAGGAGCATTTTTGGCCCAAACAAACCTTTCCATTACACCTAGAAAGCCCAAAAACCTCTATTCTCATATAAAATTTGTCAATTTTAGATGAATTTGATTTTTGGCAAATTTTTATTTTGCCACCTGGGGTCACCATTGTAGGCTAAATTCAGTCATTTTTTTAAAAAATCGTAACTATTCACCATAGTGTCCATTTTTGGAAAATGAGATATCATCAAAAAGCTAAAGATGAGAAATTTCTATCTGCATAGGTATTGAATTTTTTTTTTCCATTTTGTACTAGATCTATTCTAGGTTGAAGCTGTTTGTTGCTAATTTCTTCAACATGCCATAACTTTCACCCTAGTGCTCCATTTTTTGAAAACAAATAGGTGTTGGAAAGGTATTGAAGAGGAATACACTTCTATAAGTCTAATTTTTCCATATTTTTGTCTTAGGTTCATTTTGTATCAAAATTTGTAATTTTGGCCATTTTGAGCCTATTGAGCATTGTATCTTTGAAAAGGATTTGTAAACACACAGAATTATAAAGTGCCAACCTTATAATATTTGGGGAGGGTGATTTTTGATACTAGTGAAAAGGGTGGGAGTGTATTGGTGTTTTTATTTGGAGTTCTTTTGTAATCATTTGAGGATTGTATCATGGGGTTTTTTGATCATCCTTTTGTCATAATTTTGGATACTTGGCCAATTATAAGTCTTGGAAAAAGGGAATTCTAACCCATATTAGATGGCTACAAATTTTTACTTACCTTTATTATCTCATTCTTGAACTAGACACACCTAAAAGGAAATCAAGTTTGGGTAATATAATTGATCATGTATTAGCATTCATTGGTTCTCGTGTCGATACTTACACTATATGGGCTATAATGGACATTGAATGTCCATGCACACTTTGGACCCAAGATTTGGGAGATGTTTGGAGACCCTTATGTTTCTTCGTTCCCAGATAATCTGCTATAGATTGCCTCATTCCACTTGATGATGCTACTTTAGAGTTGCTTAAGCATTATGCACGTCTTGAACATTTAGATGACACAAAGATTTCTCTTGCTTCTCATCCTCATGTTGAGATCACATCAACAACACTTATTGAAAGTTTAGATTCCAATGATGCTTATTCAAGAGCCTCCTATGATTCATTGCAGCATGATCATTTATGTCTTCTGGATTGAGTTCATTGGGATCAATTCCTACTAGACATCTCTTGTTTTTTGTAGAGTCCTTCATTTTGGATCTAGATGAAACTATTGATGACATATATGTCTTCTCTTTGAGGACCAATATTTTGTCCTTGTATCTTTTGCTACTTCAGAGTTTAGTATTGCTTCTTCAAAAACTTCCAATGACTTCTTGCAGCAGGGCATCCATAGTCTTTCGAACACAACTTTGTGGGATGCTTTCTTGATAGGTATTTCAAACTTGTTTATGGCTCGTCTCACATTTTAGATTTAGAGGACACATTTGAGGGGTTATCTCTCCTCTTTGATGACAATCATTACACAACTGTTATCAAACCATCATTGTCTTTGGATTGCATTCTACATCAATCTCTAGGAGATTTTGATTTATCATCTTCAACAGTGTGGCCTAGAATGCCTAATTTGATTGTGACAAATTTCAGCATCGACATGGGGATACTTGAGCTGACTTCAAAGACTTCCTTTATCTTGCACTTTCTTCCTACATATTCCTTTCAAGATTTGTGAGATAGCTTGCATTCACCTTTGGTTGTGTTTCTTCCTAAGGGGAGGAACATTGTTTGATGATCATGGACCATCTTCTCCATAAAGTTTTGAACATCTACCATTGAATCTCTTTGGGAGAGGCTACTTAGTCCTTCTTCTATCTCTATTCTAGGGGGTGTTCTCTCTCTATTTATGGAGGGATTCTTCTTCTTTGGGGAGGATTTTGATATGTACATGGGTACCTAACATGGCCTCATTTGCTAGGACCCGTCATATTTTGCATCCTCCTAGGCTATGCTTAAGGGGGGTTCTAGTGTAGGATTTTATTTCCTATTGTGTTAATTTATTTTCCCTTAATCCTAGGTTTTGCTTACATTTAATTAAGCTTGCTTAGGATAGTAAAGTGAGTTTATTACTAGGAGATAAGTGATGTTATGTATCCTTCCTTAAAGGGTGGAACACTTTCCACTTTTTGTGGCCATCTCCACTTTTGGTGGTCCATATCCAATTTTGGTGGTTAATTCCTATTGGTTGGATTTTCCACCTACATCCTCTCCTTAGTTCTATATAAACTCACTACCTAGCTTGTATTTTGTATTTTTACATGCATATTCATGCATTGATTCATTGATTCATCTTCTTTTCATCTTGGAAGATCTTAATGCAATTCTATCATATCGACATTGTATAATCTCTCAAAGTCTTGGTTTGCATTCTTATGATTTTATTCAGTTTATGTAGCTTTGATTTTATCTTAAAGATTTCCTTGGGTTATTCAATCTATTTCAAATTTCTAACAAGAAAGAGAAATAGAAAGAGAGGTAGGTAGAGAGAAGGGGGAGATAGAGAGAAGTAGAGAGGAAAGGAGAGGGAGGGAGAGAGAGCTGAGAGAGCTGATATAGAGAAAAAAAGGAGAGAGAGGGCAGGGAGGGAGAGGTAAAGAGGGGTAGTTGAGATAGATAGAATTAAAGAGAGAGGTAGGTAGACAAAGGACGAGGGGAGATAAAAAGAGGGGACAAAGAGAGAGAGAGATAATTGCTATTATCCCTAGGGTTTTCAATTTAATTTGTCTTTATTTTTAAATCCTAAAGGGTAGCATGTATAGATTCAAAAATTATGAGTTATACTTATAAAACATATAGTTATTTCTAGTATGGAATTATGAATGCGATTAAAATCATAAGAAAAAATCAGTCACTTGTCTTATTGTCCTTGGGTGTACAATGTATGAGATATGCAAAGCCTATTTTATGTGAAAATTTTATTTAGAAATTATTGATGAAGGCTTTAGAAATAATATAAAATGTAGTGACAAATACATGTGGTAAGAAATATATCTAATCATTCTAATGCACATTATTGAAGTGGGATAATGAGATAAATTTGTATATAATGTCATCAAACCATACACATAATCTAGATAAAAGGCTCATAAAAATTACATGTGTAAATGGTAAAATCTCCTTTTTATCCACATAAGGGAAGATAATTTTGGACATGTGATCATTGAGGGAGAGGAAGGTGAGTTGTATTTTCATGGTATGGGATTTAGTACTAGTCTAATAGATGAGGTAATTATAGTAGTAGGAGATGAAGTCATAAAAAATTGAGTATATGAAGGAATATGTGTAGGATGCAAAGTTGAAAGGATAGATGAAGTGGAAGGTGTCTTAGCAAAGAATGTCCAATGGATGGAAATGGGAATATTGTGGTATTGGGTTGAAGGAGGAGTTGAATGGTTGTGGGAGGGGCATTTTATGTGATACTATTTTTAATTGATGTGACACTCTTATTGATAATAATATTTTTCATAGTATCAAGGAGAATTAGAAATATTGGAGAAATAATACAATTTAAAAAAAACTTGATGTCCTAATTCAACTAAGTCTAATCATGGACTTTTAAAGTTTGACATTTATAAGTACACCATTTAAATTTAGTTTCAAATTTATTTTAGGTTTTGGTTTTTTTAGTTTGTAACGGTTTTAAACACAAAGGGGTAAGATGCAAAACACACAAAAATAACCAATATTATTCAGGTGAGAGTGTTTGGCTTGTGAGCTCACCACTATATTATTCTCATTTGTAAAAATTGTTAGGAAAATGTCTTAGAGAACTAACTATGAAAGATTAGGACCATACCCATGGCCCACTATCCCATTCCCAATACCATACAAAGTGAGTAACTTCTTGGGTCTAACCATGTATCGATGCATTGTAGGTTACAAATAGTCCATTGCTTTCTAGTCTATACTTAAATAGGGCTCAATTAGGGGAGCCCTTGACATACCTTTTGATACACGAGACCCAAATCCATGATACAAATATGTTGTCTAACACTGGGTATTGGTGGGATGAAAGCACCTCACTTCATAATGCACTTAAAACACACAACCACTTAGTCAAAAAAATGATAGATTCTCAAAGGAATTTATATAGCCCATTAGAGCATGGGCTTTGGCTAATATATACTGACGAAATCTATGATTAAACCCTTAAGAAAGAGAATAAAAAATACACACATTTCTAATTTTAAGATCATCTTACAACAATAGGAAAGAGAATGCATGGATGGATGTTTCTGATTCTCAAGATCATCACATAAATATACATGGATAAATTATTCAAAAAATAAATATAAATTTGATTACAATTTTAATATATTTAAGTTTTGAGTCTTTGTCTAGTGTGGGTACACAAAAAGCATTCATAATCCTTTTAAATAATTTTTTTTTGTTACACAATACTAAATTCATAGAAAATAATTTCATATGAATATTACATTTGAAATATACAATTTTAAAATCAATATTTATTGCATATATTTAAAGTAATTTTGAAATAAATTATTACATATTGAAAATAATTTTATAATTAATATTATTGTTTTAAATAATTTTAAAATAAACATTATATTCATTATAAAGAATAAATTATATTTTTACCTTGAAATTTGCATGCTATTAGTTGAAAAGTTTCCTATGCAATATTTTTTACTTTGTTGTAAAATATGACTTTTTTTACCATTTTCATCTAAAACCTTATCAACTGAAATGATTTAGATTGAAAGTGTCTATGTGGTGTCCAATGTGGTAGCAAGCCCCCTCCTTTACAACAAATTCAACAAAAACTTAACTCAAGCCCCAAATTTATCCAATCAAGGCATTTTTATGAAAGACTGAAATTATCTTTTCATAGAGTTTGGACTCTAGAATCTAGAAAAAAAAATTTGATGTTTGGATTAATTCTATTATATATATTTTTAACTCTTTTTTATTAATAAGCACCATAGAGTGGGTAACTCCCTATATAAATGAAAAGAAAGAAAGATTACAATTCGGCTATGTCATGCTTAGTGTGAGTATCATTAAGGTTCACAATACAATAGTGAAAATACCTCTTCCTGTCAATGGGCTTTTGGTCTACTGGTGAACTTGAATGGTTCTAAATGAGCCCACTAGGGAAGTCTTGCTGAGTGTAAGGCCCCGACATCATAAGGGATGAGGCTGGGATCGTGCACTGGGTAAATTTGGCGGAATGAATACCCCTCAGTCCTTAGCTCTTAGCCAAAGAGGTTCAGCCTATGACCCATGCTCCTGTATCAAATAACAAAACGAATATAGGTTTGATATAAAACCCTCCATTCAAAAAAATAAAAAAACAAAAAAATCCCCATTCTCCTCATTCCTTAGCCCTTAAAATCTTAACAGGGGAGAGCAGATCTCCATTTACTGTTACATATTCTAAGAATTCGGTCATATCCATTATATCCATTCCTTACCGAACCATGCTTAGTGCTTTATCCATTTTGGTCTTTTTGTTCCTAGCAGTATTTGCATCAAACAGACCAGCAATAAGGCCATCCAGGGGGGGAACCGGGATCCATGTAATCACGCACGGCTGCAAGACACCAACGGGAAAGGAAAGAGATGATTAGTAATGAACTCCACTTGTGAGCGCCAACCCATAGCGTCCACCAATTCTAAAATGAGCTGAACTCATAAATAATGTTGTCATGGATATGCCCATTTTGCCAACAGTTTTCACGTATGGTCTTCCTGATCGCCCAAAAATCCCATCCTTATTTGCTCGAAACAGTCGCCTAATTTGATCCTCCACAGATTCATTCTTGCATGCACACCTCACAGCGCTAATAGAGCCAGAAGCCATGATCAGATGTGTTACTTCTTCCGCCAATACCTTGTATATAAGACGAGGCAACAACAGGAAACGAAGGAAATACTGGAAACAATCGCTCTCAGGATTTTGTTATATTTTCTCACAGATTTTATTCCATTTGGCATTGAGTGCGATGCCACAGTGAGAAACCGCATGCCATCGAATAGAGAGAAATGCTAGGGGAGAGGGTTCATAGTGGAGCATCCTAACTTCACGTTTCTCAAAATCTTATGTGAAAATTTGAAATCAATTCCAATTTTGTACAACAGTTTATTTGTCAACTCACGAGCCTCTATATTTCATTTTAGGGTCACATCATCAAATGTGATGTCATGTCAACATGCTTTTTGTTGAGGTATCCAAAAAGGACCAAAAAAAAAGTGAGATCAATAGTGGTGCACTAAGTCGTGTTTTATTGGTGCACTGATGTGGCATCACATGATTTGTCAGTTTGTGTATTTTATGATAGAAAGTGTTTTGCAATTGGATATTAAGGTGCTCCACTATGGGGTCCACTAAGGATTACTTTTATCCCCATTATAGGACCCCGCTCCACTATGGGCTCCTCTCCCCTAGTCTGCTAGGTTTACCTCAGGAAGATATCCTCCACACAACAATCATTCTTGTTATCATGATTTAGAATCAGGGCCAAGCTGTCCCATGTGTTTTCAGAATTGAATATTTTTGTGTTTGCTAAATAGTGGAACTAGACCTAATCTATTTGAAGAATGTGTTTTGGCTATGCCTAGTCTTTCTAGTTGCAAGATTGCAAAGCTTGTTTTTAAATAGTAATTATAGTTAATGAAGATACACTTAAAAACTTTGTAATCTATATTTGATCTCTTTTCCTTTTGTACATGAACATATGCCTCACAATTAAACACATAGATATGCTAGAGTGGGAAATTTTTTCCCATCCAAAACTCTTTTGAGGTTACAACAATAGTTGGTATAGGAGATCCATTCACAAAATAATATGCAATGTTGAGCACTTCTTTCCAAAACTTCTAATCTAAAAAAACACAACTAAAGCATATTTCAATTGTCTCTATTAATGTCGTGTTCATTATTTCTACATATCCATTTTGCAAAGGGGTGTATGGAGTTGTCTTATGTTGCATATTGTTGTAGTGAACTTTCACTATATGTAAGAAACATTAATTGTCTCATCCCATTCATGGTTCAAGATGGATCTATTTTTCCTAGGATGTGAATTAGCTTTACAAAAGCTCTCAAGTCTCAATACACACACAACACCTGATCATGTCATGTTGACCTCATTCAATGGTGCATGAGACTTTCTGAGTTGTAGATAATTTTTTCATGTCAATTCCCACCATTGCTCTAAGCCATCTAGTGGTCCCATTCCTTTCTATGTCATGTATAATTTTGTGGTGAGTCCCACCATAGTTTTATTCTATTGGTTTTGTCTATGTGATTATTTGTTCGTTACAATGTGGTGTGTTATTAGGAGTTTAGTGAAAAGACAAAAGTGATTTATTAAAATGTAATGTGCACCATCCAATCCATTGCAATGAACTCCATTTGATAGTTTGTGGGATAGGAAGCTATAACTTGTTATTCGTACACCACAATGACACATAATGATTTAGTTTTGGTGTCCACGATCTCTCCTCAACATAAAATATTGTCTTACATGATACATTAGTCAAGACTATTATATTGACAATTTCAAAATCTAATAACGTGGATACCATATTGCATTCATATACCCTATCTCATTGCTTGATATAATTTTGAAGCTAACTTGTATAAGATTTTTCTTAAAAATTTCCTTCAACAAATAGAAAAATAATTTTTTAGAAGCAATTTATAATATTGTTATTAATTTTATTTTGACCCAAGATAATAAATCTCAAACAAATCTTTCTTAATCAAAAACATTAATTTAAGAATGCTTATAATTATTCATGATTTGGATGTAATAGAAGGAAGGATTCCTCAAATCTTATAACCACCATTTTCTACCATATAAAAATTATGAATGATTTGGTTATTTAACTACATTACAATTTACATTTTTACTAAAAGTAAATAAATTACCAAACCAATTAAATAATAACTTTTTAAAATAAACAATTTTATTTTAGAAGTATAATTGTATTAAAATGCTTAATAATTATGTCAAAGGCATTTCCTATATGAAGTGGATGGCCCGATTTTTAAAATCAATGGTTGAAAATCACAAATACAGATGCAAGACTATTGAAATGATCTCAACTATCAATTTTTTAAAATATTAAAAAATATAATATAATTAAAGAAAAAATAATTCTTATCTAGTCTTAGCTTTAAACTTAGACTTTTAAATTTCTTTTATTTATAAAATATCAAAATAATAAATATAATGTGTAAATAGTTAATTATATATTTTAGCACTTCAAAAAATATTTATATTTTATAAATAAAAGAAATCTAAAAGTATAAGTTTTAAAAATTAAAAAAGATAGAAAATCAATTCTTAATTTATTGATTTATATTATATTTATTCTATATTATAAGATAATAATTATTAAAATCTTAAAAATAAAAATAATATTATTAGAAAAATATAAATATAATGTATAAATAGCTAATTATATATTTATTTTTCTAATAATATTATTTTTATTTTTAAGATTTTAATAATTATTATATTACAATATAGAATAAATATAATTATGAATAAGGTGTTCCTTCTATGAAGTGAGTTGAGCTGACTTGAGAATTGGTAGTGTATGATTCAACAAAGACATGTAAGACGATGCAAAGCATCACAACTTTTGAATTTTTCCCTCAAAAATGAGGAAGTGAATGCAATGTTATAGAAATGAAAAAGTGAAGGTGCCTCCAGAGTGTGCAAGCGGTGATGGAGGAAATGGAGACTCTTCAACTTAAACCTACTACTTTCATTTATGTGTTCACTCTTGACCATCTTTCATGTTTGTGGGGAATGTTGGAAAGATTTATCGCTGCTCAAAGATGCAAAGAAGCTAGGATTTCTCTTGATAGACATGTTTATGATGTGATATTTGACACTTTTTCCAAGCACAACCACCTAGAACATGCAATGAAGGCATTTGAGAGAATGATGGCAGAGGGCATTGAACCAAATGACATCACATGGAATACCCTCATAGAGTAACAATGCAGGGTTGGCCAACATGAGTGTGCAATGCACATATTTCAAGTCATGCATGAACATGGGTGTTCTCCCAGTGCAACAGGGACAATGGTGTTGAATATGACAACTGAGAGGGGGGCGTGAATCGATTGTCACCAATTTTGACCTTTAATTCAATCACTAGAACTAATACTTAAAAAAGTTTAAATGATTAATCATCAAATGCGAATGCATAAACTTAAATCCAACATATAAACACAATAACACTAGATTTATATGGAAAATCCAATGAGGGAAAAACCATGGTGATGATTAACTCACACTATAGAGCATATCAAAATCGATTACAAAAAGGCTCATTGCCTGAAACAAGGCTCACTGCCTGAGATAAGGCTCATTGCTTGAGATAAGGCTCACTACCTGTAGTAAGGACTCACTATCCAACAGGGCTACAATCTAGAGGGCTCACTACCACAGAGATACAAAGAAGACAAAGGAGACTTGTTATAGAGAGACTAAAATCCTAATGCAACAAAGGATTCCACCACAGTCACTTGATCAACTTGCATGAATGATAGAGTTCGTCTTCTTCTCACTGCATCCAAAACTCAGTATTAAGCTTCACACTGATCTACCACACATAACTCACACAAACTTTTTGAATAGTATCAATGTCACGTTTACTCTTTCACTTATCTTCCTTCTTTTCTCTTGTATATTTTTCATTACTAGCTCATCCTGTATTTATACTATCTCCAATCTTGAAAAAGATCCAAAGTCGACCATCTGAATTCAAATTCAAATTAGGTCAGAGCCAAAACATCCTAGGGTGGAATTAGAATGAGGGTGAACCAAACACACGCTTCACTAGGACCCAAAATAGATCCAACACGCTTTATCAAATTTGAAGATAGTGCTTAACACAAGGTCAACCAAACCAGTGTAAAACACATAGAACAATTAAGCTGGAAACTTCTAGAAACCAAAAATATCTTCAATGCAATCAAAACATCTTAACTCTAGAACCACAAATCAAAAAACTTCATCAAAGAGAAATCCAAACCAATAACTTTTCTCCCAGACCTCAACTAGAACATAGGAAAACATAGTTCACAACTGGTGAACACAACTCGAACTTCACAATAAACCAACAACCAAAAATATGGATATAGCAACCATCAACAACCATGACCAACATATTTGAACCACATGAACATAGGGGAAAATACCAAAGCAACAACTAAATACTTGTAAACTTTCTTTAATACAATTTTCTTAATATCCTCAACATATGCATCCAATAACCTATAACCATGACACTAATGAAAACAACAATCAGTAGATAACTAATTAACTAGTTGACATCAATGACAACAAATTCATTCCTTTCTCCATTCTTGCAACAATCTCCCCATTTTTCATTGATGGCAACCCATGATGTGAAAAATCATCAAGGACACCATACTGGTTTTGAATATACTTCTCAAGATTTTTTCTTTTTGCTTCCCCCCTCAGAAGATCATTTTCCTCATTACCTACTTTTTCTCATTAGCTTTCTCTCCTTTTCACATGCTTTCTCTCCCCCTTTGAAATCAATGGCAAAGACAAAAGATATGTTCATTGAATCCTCCTTTGACATGAAAACATAATACTCACAATGACAACACTCAAAACTACTTTCCTCCCTTGAGAGGTAGCCACCAAAACATCAATCCAAAAAGATAGAACCATGAATGCACCAGATTGATGCATCTCCAAATTCATCTTAGTTTATGAAAGGAGGGGAAATAACCCCTGACTTCTCCTGGAGATACTCAAAATTATCTTTAGGAAGAGCCTTTGTAAATATGTCAGCAATCTGATCCTTCGTCAGAACATACTCAAGATTTACTTCATTCTCCATGACCTCTCTCAAGAAATGATACCTGATAGATATATGCTTCATCCTCAAGTGCATCATAGGATTCTTCAAACTGTTAATTGCACTAGTATTATCACAAAAAATAGAAATGGGATCATCATATACCACTATGATATCTTTTAATGTCTGTTTCATCCATAGAACTTGTGTACTACAAGATGCAACAACAATATACTCAGCTTTAGCAATAGACAAAGAGACTAAATCTTGCTTCTTGCTCAACCATGCCACCTATCTGCATCCAAGAAAGAATGCACCACCACTTTGTACTTTTTCTGTCATCTACACATCCAACCCAATCTGCATCTATATAGGCACTAAGTGTAAAGTTAGTATCTTTAGGATACCACAATCCATAATCCAGAGTGCCATTCAAATATCTGAATATTATTTTAACAACAACATATGTTTCCTTCGGATCTTCTTGAAATCTAGCCACAAGACAAACAACATGCATAATATCCAATCTATATTAGCAGTCAAATATAGTAGCCCACCAATCATAGATCTATATTTTCTTTGATCAACCTTAGGTGAATCATCATCTTTACCCAATTTGCAACTAGTCACCAGTTTGGAACCATCCATCCCAAACTTCTTCAACATCTCTCTCACATACATAGACTATCATGAAATGAAAATTCCTTTCTCTATTTGATTTATCTGTAGCCCAAGAAAGAAATTCATCTCCCCAAACATAGACATTTCAAATTCTTTCTGCATCTCTTCCATAAACATCTTGCACATCTTTTCATTTCCTCCAAAGATAATATCATCAACATACACAACTACAATCAAGATTTTGTCATTTTCAATCTTAAAGTACAAATTACTGTCTGTCATACCTTTGTTAAATCCTTATTGAATAAAATACCTGTCTAATCTTGCATACCAAGCTCTAAGAGCTTGCTTCAATTCATGCAAATATTTCTTCAATTTGCACACCATATCTGGTTGATTTGTTAACTGAAATCCTTCTGATTGTTCCATGTAAACTTCTTCTTCCAACTCACCATTTAGAAATATTGACTTGACATCCATCTGATAGACTTTGGAATCTTTATGAGTAGCCAATGCCAAGAACATCCTTATAGCTTCCATTCTTGCTACCAAAGAAAAAGTCTCCTAAAAATCTATACCTTCTACTTGTGAGTAGCCTTTACACACAAGCCTCACTTTGTTTCTGACAACTTCTCCATTCTCATTCAACTTATTTATAAATATCCATTTTGATCCAATGATATTTTTTTTTCTAGTCTTGGGACTAATTCCCAAGTTTGATTCTTCTTAATCTGCAATAGTTCTTCTTTCATTGCTTCTTTCCAATGTTCATCTTTACAGGCTCCACTTACTGTCTTCGGCTCAATCTCAGAGAATAGACATCAATTTACTTCTGCAACAACTTTGCTTCTAGTTAGCACGCCTTTTGTCTTGTCTCCAATAATTTGATTTTTTAAATGATTCCTCTGAACATATTTAGGTGTCCTAGGGGACATCACCGGAGCATCTTCTTCTCTTTCATTCTGTTCATCTTGCTTCTTTTGCTCATCTTTATCTTGTTCTTCCACAATTTCTTCTATTCTTGCACAATCATGTTCATCAGATACATATCCATCAATATCAATATAATTCTTCATTGTCTCATCGAACCTTCACATTCAATCTTTCTACAAATTTTCTTAGTCATTTGTTGAAACATCTATATGCCTTGCTTTTAGTAGAGTATCCAATAAATATGCCTTCATCACTGCTTGCATGAAACTTACCCAAAGTTTCCTCATCTTTTCAGATATAGAATTTGCTTCCAAATACCTTGAAATATTTAACTGTAGGAATTTTTTCATGCCATAGCTCATAGGGAGTCTTTGTACTATTTTATCTTGCTTGAACTTGATTGAACACATAAACAGTAGTATGAATATCTTCTTTCTAGTAAACTTTTGGTAATTCGGCTTCAGTGATCATTGATCTAGCAAGCTCTTGAACTGTTCTATTTTTCCTTTCAACAAATCCATTCCGCTGAGGAGTTCTTGGAGCAGATAATTGTCTCTTAATTCCATGCACTTCACAAAACATATTGAACTCATGGGAAGTGAATTCTCCACCTCTATCAAATCTTACACATTTTATCTTCAAATTCACTTCATTTTCAACCATAGCCTTGAATGCCTTGAATCTATCTAATGCATCTGATTTCTCTCTAAGAAATGTAACTCAATAATATCTAGAATAATCATCAATCAAAAGAATAAAGCACCTATCACCAAGTAGAATTTTCACTCTCATAGGACCATAGAGATTTGTATGAACTAAATCTAGTAGTCCGGTAGTAGATTGTTCCTTTGATCTATAATGATTTTTTGCTTGCTTCCCAAACTGACAATTCCTTCAAATAACATTATCAGGCTTTGCAATTCTTGGAAAATCTCTCACGGCCTGAACAACACTAATCCTTGCCAAGTTATCAAAATTCATGTGACACATTCTCCTATGCCATAACCAACTGTCATTTATCTGAGTCATAAAGCATTATCTATCAACACCCTTAAGTTGATAGGTATTCCCTTCAGATTTCTTTCCTATAGCAATCAATGTTTCAGATCCTTTTTGGATCTCACATTTCTCATCCTTAAACACAAGATCATACCCTTTTCTACACATCCGACCAATGCTCAACAAATTATTCCTTAAACCCTTAACATAGTAAACATGGCCAGTATAATGCTTTCCATCAAAAATTACTAAAACTATCCCACAAATTTTAGCACCAGTATCATCTCCAAACATAACCAAGCCTCCAAATCATATTTCTCAAGTTTAACAAACTTACTCTTATCACCAGTCATGTGATGTAAACAACCACTACCAACTACCCAATTTTTTTTTCTTGTTTAGCATGTAGGGCAGAGATAATAGTACCTTCATTTTTCTCCTCCTTCTTCGAAGGGCTTTCCTTTACCTATTTTTTTGAATTAGTAGAAGTAGGTTCATCCTTAATTTCCAAGAACAAGAATTCATTTTCATCTAGATCTTCATATTCTAAATCTTCATTAGAAATACTGGAATTCTCATTAACATAGTAAGCTTTGTTAATCTTATTTCCTTTCTTTTCTTTCTCATATCTTTGTTTATTTCTTTTAGCTCTTTCTCAACACTTTGCAGCATAATGACCTATTTATCCACAACTAAAGCATTTAAAGGGAAACTTACCTTCATACTTACCAAAGCCTTTCCTCATTCTTCTTACAAAGTTGGATTCTATTTCATCAAAGTTCTCTTCATCCAGATCTTCAACTTTTGTAGCTTTAAAGGTAGTCTCTGATTTTCCTCCATTTCTTAGACTCGACTTCCTCAACTCATAGGATGTCAAAAATCCTAATAGTAGATCCTTAGTACACGTCTTATAATATATAGTCTACTCAATAGCACTCACCTTTTCATTGTAAGAATCAAGAAGAGTTATGAGAATCTTCTTTACAATCTTGGTTTCATCTATAGTAGTGCCAAGTAATCGCATTCCAACCACTACCTCATCCAATCTCTATACATAAGCTTTAATTTTTTTATCTTTATACATATGTATAATATCAAACTGTGTTTCCAAATTCCACAATTTCACCTCTTTAACTCTTTCATCACCATCATGCACTCACCACTCTTTCTAAAGCATCCCAGACTTCCTTAGCTATCTTCAAATTCTGAACCTTAATCAACTCAGAATTTACCAGACTATTCTTCAAGATGAACTTCTCCTTATTGTTCACTTCATGTGCTTTAATCTATTTAGGTGTACTCAGACCATTAGCAGGAGGAGTGTAAGGATTCTTGTAATCTTTCTCGACATCATATCTGCAATATTCCAGATATTCTTCCATCAATACCTTCCAGATACCATAATTAGTTACATCAAACCTTGGATAATCAAAGATCATCTTGCTATCCATCCCAGACCTTCCTCAAGTAGTTAATATCTTCACCAAGGAACCAAGATCTGATACCAATTATTGAATAGGAAAAATGAGAGGGGGGGTGAATCAGTTGTCACAAATTTTAACGTTTAATTCAATCACCAGAACTAATACTCAAAACTGCTTAAATGATTAATCATCAAATTCCAATGAAAAAACTTAAATCCAAAACATAAACACAATAACACCATATTTACGTGGAAAAACCAATGAGAGAAAAACCATGGTGAGGATTTACTCACACTATAGAGTATCAAAACCAATTACAAAAAGGATCACTGCTTGAAAAAAGGCTCATTGCCTGAGATAAGGCTCATTGCCTGAAGTAAGGACTCACTATCCAATAGGGCTACAACCCAGAGGGCTCACTTCCATAGAGATACAAAGAAGACAAACGAGGATTTTTATAGAGAGACTACAATCCCAATGCAACAAAGGATTCCACCACAGTCCCTTGATCAACTTGCATGAATGGTAGAGTTCACCTTCTACTCATTGCATCCAGAAACTCAGCATTAAGCTTCACACTGATTTGCCACACATGACTCACACACACTTTCTGAATAGCATCAATTTCATGTCTACTCTTTCACTTATCTTCCTTCTTTTCTCTTATATATTTTTCATTACTAGCTCATCCTATATTTATACTATCTCCAACCTTGAAAAAGATCCAAAGTTAGCCATTTGAATTCAAATTCAAATTAGTTCGGTGCCAAAACATCCTAGGGTGGAATTAGAATGAGGGTGACCCAAACACATGCTTCATCAACTTTGAAGATAGTGCTTAACACAAGGTTGTCCAAACCAATGTAAAACACATAGAACAATTAAGTTTGAAACTTCCAGAAACCAAAAATATCTTCAATGCAATCAAAACATCTTAGCTCTAGAACCACAAGTCAAAAGACTTCATCAAAGAGAAATATAGACCAACAAATTTTCTCCTAGACCTTAACCAGAACATAGGAAAACATAGTTCACAACTGGTGAACACAAATCAAACTTCACAATGAACCAACAACCAAAAATTTGGATATAGCAACCTTCAACAATCATGACCAACATATATGAATTGCATGAACATAGGAGAAAATTCCAGAGCAACAAATAAATACTTGTAAACTTTCTTTAATACAATTTTCTCAATATCCTCAACATATGCAAAAATTAACTTGTAAACATGACAGTAATGACAACAACAATTAGTAGATAACTAATTGACTAGTTGACATCAATGACAACACCTTCATTCCTTTCTCCATTCTTGCAACAAATGGGACCAAATCAAAACCACTCTCAATAAAATGCAAATTGAGGGTTCACTACCTAAAATTCTCCACTTTAACATGCTCCATGAATTCTAAAGAAATTCAAATGTGTTACAGTAAAAAATGAAAATTAAAAAGAAAAGAAACCCTACTCAGGAATCACCATGGCTATGGCCATTGCTAGGCTACTCGCAACTACAATGGCTTGTGATAGCTTTTTCCCTCATTAATAATGTTATTTTCCATCAATACCACCATCACCCTCTTTAACTTGGCCTTACAAGGACAATAAACTGATAGACTTGGCACCTCTTTGGCCTTTCCAGGACACCACATTTGCTAATAAGTGCAAATAAAGCTACAAAAATGGATGAGCCCAGTTATAGGGAAGGTATCAAAATCACATTAAACTCTTCAATGATGATCTACAGATCCTCAACATATAAAAGTGTAGAGTTAATTGGAGGAAACAAAAAATTTCTTGATTCAATTCATTGAAAATGCATCAAAAGATTGTTGAAATGGGAGATTTGGAACACAATATGGACAACCATCAAATCATAGAGTAAGGGGTTTTTTAATTATATTTGATCATTTCACATCAATTTGAGTAGCAATTGACCCTAAGATTGGTCGAGTAGCCACAAACCCACTTTCACATACTTTAGTTGATGTGTCCTAATCAATGGTGCTCGGTGATGGGTAATGCAACAAATCCATGTGGTTCTACTACTGGTCCATTAACTGAATCTGCTCAAGATCTTGATTTGAGAAACAAGCTCAATATGAAACTAGATATAGAAATGATGATCTAACTGTGACTAGATTGAATCAAATAAAAGACCAAGTTGTGCCCTCTGCCTGCAACCCCTCGACATGTATGCAAAATGTGGAAGAATTGACAAGGCACATGAACTATTCTATAGAATTCCACATCTAACTACAACCAAGTGTATTCCATTTTTCTTATTTTTAAAATATAAATTCTTCATTTTCCCAGGGAAAAACCAAAAGCCAATGGAACACAAGTTTTATAGAGATTCAATCACAAATTGGAATGTATAGAATTAGTTTGTTTGACATTAGATGCATTACTTTACATTATAAAACTTATTGGAATAAATATTACATTTAATGGATTAGTTAGCTCACACAATGATGTTGAGGTGTGATGCGATATTTTCCACTATTGCCAAGCATCTCACATGGATACCTATCATTATATTCAGTTCCCCTTCAATACACATGCCTCCCATCAAATAAACTAATGTGAATGCAATGAATGCTACCCACCCTTAGAAAAATCACCACTCTTATCACAATGTGAAAACATTTATTTTCATTATAACTTATTCAGTTATATATCAAAAAATAATTAACAAATTCTTAAAGTTAAAAAACACAATTTAATAATCAGAGAGGGATTCATTCACACAAAGAGTGGCCTTTTCTTTAGCCCAAGTGACTTTTTTGCAAATATCTTGAAACTAAAAAGACTAAAAAAATTGATCAATGGGACAATTTGTATAATCTAAACACTCAAGAATATTGACATCTCAATTACAAAATCTGGTATTGTAGTATAGTGCTCTATAATGGCACATCTAGTAGAAATTTTGTAGTAGTTGAAAAATGCAACCAAATATTCAACAAGTAGTATAAAATACTATAATAAAAGTTAAATTTAATTACACATTGATTGTTTAGGCAATGATTTTAATACATGCCCAATCCTAAAAAAATTAGCTTTCCTTTTTTACCTTCTTAAACTCGAGCATTTGCATATGTATGTAGTATATTCTTTAGTTGTTTTAGATTGCACAAGTGGACACCACAAAGATCCTATGTCAATAGTCATCCTTTCAATATATATTTTTAATTGTCTCAAAGCTATTTGTTATAATTCTTCCTTTTCATTGTGTAGATTTCTTAGTTGAGATTTTGTTATTGATTATTTGTGTGAATTTAGGAGCATTTTTTTATAAGCAAAGTTTATTTTCCAACCCCTATAACTTATAAAATAGTACATCTAATATATAATATTATATTATGATGAATCATTAGTTAAAGTGATGGTATACACAACAAATGTTGACATAATACTTTATTGTGTCACTTTCTATCGTAATTGATTGTTGGCTCTACCAATGATGAGACCCACATTTCACATGTCAAATATGTGGGCTTTCAATGCTTTGCTGTCATCTAGTCTAATGAAATTAAAAGTAGAGCAATATCAAATATGGATTCCTCCACCACCAACATTGATGGACAAGTTGTAGGAAAATGAAAAAGAGCCAAAAAATAAGTTACAAATGAATGATAATAAAAAAAATTAATTTTTTGTACCCTATTTTCCATCCACTTTAATTCTATTGTGTCATGTTTTCATTTATAGTAGAGGATTTTCATTGAATACTACAAAGGGAAGGGTTTACCCACATGTTCCATGAAATTGATTGAGGGGTTTCCTCAACAACTTTGAAGAAGTCCTTTGGATCTTAAAAATCTCTTTTTTTGGATGTCCTTGTAGGTGAAATCAATTGGATATGTATGTTTATGTATTTTTTAATTAATGGTAGAGCATTTTAGTTTAATACTAAAAAGACAAGTTTTTACTCAAGGGTTCCATGAAATTATTTGGGAAATTTCCTCACTAGCTCTTAATCTCATTTCCTTCTCCAAACTTAGTAAGAAAATGTCTATTTAATCTTGGATTCTTCATTTAGAAAAATAAAATTGATTATTTTTATTTACTAAATTAAAAAAAAAATGCTAAACACAAAATACACTAAGATGTATTATTGTAACAAATTAATAATTATTTTTCTACACTATTTCCTTACTCTTTAGTTTAAGATATATATAATACAATGACTAAATTTACATAACCTACAAAATAAATTTTCTAGTTTTTTACACCCTTAAAGAGAACAATAATAGTTGAAAGATGTTAAGGTCTATGTAAAATTAGAATAAAAATATAAAACTACAACTATATATTATGTTATTTTTTAAGTAAAAAATAACATATAGTAAAAAATGATAATTATGGAGTGAAGTAAAAGAAAACCCGATAATGCAGATATAGGATTGAAATAAATGTCAACTTGCACAATTATGTAGATAGTCTACTTTCTACTAATTTTAGGAATCTTGTGGCCCACATCATCTCAATTGACCTCATCTATTGATTTTCTAAATCATTCTTAGCCCTTGATCCTCCATCCTTGAATTCTATAAATAGCTCATCATATGAGCTATTTCAAGAGAAACCTTCAAATGCAATGTTATAATGTTAGTTTGAGCACCAAAATCATATCTTTCATCACAAATCCATCTAGAGTAAAAATTCCTAGTTGTAATTGTGTGCAATGTTTGTAATCTACTAAATGTGCAACAAAATGAAGTAAATGACCAAAAACAAGAATAACACTCAAGATAGGGCGATGAGGAGTTCAAACCAGCATAAAATCCCCCTTTTGTGTAGATGCCCCTGCGATGTGTGATGGGTTGTGTGCTCACTTAAAATTTCAGAAGCATAACGACACTCAAGTGAAAAATGGGTGAGAGAGATGAAAATAGCTAAGTTTTTGGATAAATAGGATTGGAGGATTTTTGGATGGAGGGATAAGATTGCTTGATGGAGATTAATGGATGATATTGGTTCTAGGGAAAAAGGGATTATTAAATTCCTTGGGAGATGAGTAGAGTTGACCAAGGATTAGATTAGGATAATTGGTGAAGGATTAGAGGAATTTTAGGTGGCTAAATGCAATTAGGAGCCCACTGGAAAAATTTGGAGGATGTGACACCTCCTAATCATGGAGTAGGAATGTGCACATCCCTCATGATGAGATTAGTAGATGGATTAGGATTAGGTGTAGATTATGGGGATGGGACATGTGAGGAATTAAATAAATATATTATTTGTTTAATTCTTTTAGGAAAAGGGGAAAGGGTAAAGTATTTAATTATTTAATTAAATACCTTAGGAATTTAGAGGACTTTAGGGGTATTAATTAATTAATAGAAATATTACTTAATTAATGTGGACAAGAGGATATTTAGATGAAAAGGGATAAATTTGATTAAATATAAGTAGTCAAATTTAGGTGTCTACATTTTTCCCCTCGTTGAGATGGTGTTACGAAGTAGCATCATTTCAAAGAAGATTAAAAGATAGCACCAGGAAGTTCAGATGGTTAGAATGTGGAAGATGCCCCCATCATTCAAAGGAGTGACTAGGAAGAAAGATGATAGGAGTGAAGATGAAGATGGGTGAGGATTCCCCCTCGAGAGGACATGCGGGTTCAAGAGAGCACGGTGTCTCAAAATGGATGAGATGATGCAAGGGTAGATGGGGAAGATGATGCAAAGTGATCAATAGGATATGGGATGGGAGGAGGAAGAGATAATGAAAGGAGAAGATGAGGAGTAAGCAAGCACAAATGGATTCAAGGACAAATGTGATGTTGCCCCTATCAAGCTACAAGCCAAGATGGATTGATGATGGATGGAGCATTGTTGATATGGGAATAATATATCTTGAAACAACACAAAAGGATAGGGAAGGATACATCCCATTGATGATGATGATGGGAGTGTTGTTGATGAGGGAACGATATATCCCAAAACAACACAAGGATAGGGAAGGATACATCCTAATGAAAGTGTTGTTGATGAGGGAAGGATACATCTCAAAACAACACAAAAGGATAGGGAAGGATACATCCCGATGATGATGACAATGATGATGATTGGATCAAGGCTTGTAGCAAGGTTGGAAACAAGATCAAAGATGTGATTAGACGATCTGTGCTAGATTGAATGGAATTAGGATTGGATTGAGATGTGAGATTGCTGAAATAAATGAAGATGATGGCATAAAATATGCTTAGAATAACAAATCTATATTATCCTAAGAATAGTGAAGAGATGACATCTAAAACAATGAGGATTGATGAAAAGATGCTTAGAATAAAAAATCTATATTATCCTAAGAAGGTTGAAGAGATGATGATATGATGAGGATGGAGGATGTGTAGTACCCATCCATTCTCACCTGGGATGTGCAGGTAGTTTGGCTAAGGAATCAGAAGAGGAAGATGGGACAAGAGCTTCTAATGGTATTTTTGTGAGTATGATATTACATTATGATTGCATTTAATTGGTGATGCTTTTATATAGATGTAGTATTAGGTGGTGATGGAGTGAATTAGTAATTGTTCATGATGATATGATATGATTTGTTAGTTTAGAAATGATTAATTTATCGGTTATATTATATTGTTTGGATAGATGTGATGAAGGACAGTGTAGCACCACTCGTTCGCGGGTGCCCTGCTACGCTGCAACTCCTTCTCACAATACAACGCTTTGATTTTATATACGTATGCACATGTACACGACTTCGTTTGTATGCAGGGATTGCAGGTACATAGTCTCGATTCCACCTACTTCGGCAGGACAGGGCGAGCACCTATAACCCAACGGTATAATGTTGAAACAGAGATGACTTGGAAGTCATCCCGTCCCATGATGTCAGACCGTCTTGCTTGATTGGTATTGTACGTTTTTGTAGTTGTCGTTATTGTGGTTTGTGGTTGTGTTATGTCGTACATTATTTATGTTAGTATTTTATAAGCTGTGTTTTATTTTATTTAAATGATGGTAATGATTGTTTATTTTAATGTTAGATTAAATTGTATTTAAATATTTAAATGTTTTATTTATTTTTAAAAAGTCATGTATTTTATTAAATGTTAATTAACTATTAAATGGTGTTTATTATTTTAATTAATTATCTTGTTGAGGATAATTGTTAGAATAAATTATTTAAATTAATTAGATAATGTGCTTTGCAAGTAAAGTTGTAAAAACAAAAATTAAAACAAAAAAAATAAATAAAAGAATGAAAAAAGTCGTGAGAACGAATTAGAATGCAGATCTGATTGAAAAGCTTGCTTTTAAAGAATTAATTTCTTTTATTCTGGATTTTTTGGTGAGCTTTTGGAAGAAATTGGAATATCTTTTATTTAATTGAAATTTTTGTAAGTTGGACACACAGAGAGAGGATTATTGAGACAGAAGTTGAAAAATAATGGTTATGCATTTTTGCATCTTCTGAAGTTTTCGGAAAGGATATTTCGATTCTTTTGTTTGAAATATTTTGGGAAGAGTCTTCGGATTAAGGATTGGGTTTCGATATTTGAGCACGGTATTCTGGAGAGGAGACTTCGAAGCAGGAACGAGAAGCTTTTCGTAGAGGCCATCAGAATCAAGCGAGCATCATCAGATTCTTGAATAAGCGCAAGACTCTAGGTTCCGTTCTCTCCTTTTGACTTCTTTGAATTTGTAAAAGAAATAAAAATTTGATCTGAATAAATTTATACTTGCTATGGAAAAATTTGTCTGAGAATTAGATAAATAGGATATCTGTGAGAAATGAAACTATGAGGGTTTAGAAAACTTGTTCTTGAAAATATTTGATAGCAATATTCGGTTGTTGAGGATGTCCAAATTATCCATGTTTGATTTGAAAAGAAAATTGGTTTCCCTTTTGAAAATTAAATGTGCTTTGAAAATTCATACCCTCTTATTTGTATAGAATTATTTTACTTATTTTACCAGTTTATCATATTGGATCAATCTGAGTAGATATATATACATTACCTGGTGTGTGTATATATATATATATATTTTATTGTATATGTATTTATACTGAGTTATATAATCAGTTGTCTTATATTTTGTATTGTTATTGGGGACTGTGTTTTTCATTTATTTATTTGGGGTCAATCAGCCTAAGGCCCTGCACTGCTATGGACTAAATTATATTTATTGTAAATTAGGCTCAAAATAAAAATTAAAAAAAATAA
>VDFB02321834.1:47332-66029 GCA_007258455.2 Sequoia sempervirens
CTAGAATCTTCTGGAAAGTGTAACCTCCCTAGAATCTTCTAGAAAGTGTAACTTCCTCAGGAAGATATTTTGAAATTTTATTAATTTTGGTATTACAACTTCACAGGGTCATAACTTTTGATCTGATCATTGTATTTTCAATCATAATACCTTTTCAAAAAGGTCTCGAGAAAATTGATGTGCTAAAAAGTAGGGCCTAAAGGCTAACTACTTTTGTTTTCCACCAATTTTCAGGCCCATCCGAAGCCTCTAAGTGCCTCAAAATTGACCCCGAAGATTTTACTAAGATTTTTTTAAATTAAAATTTTAATCTCTCAAATGACAAAAGGTATTGAAGTGATTTCTTCGCCATTGGCTTCAATTTACCATTCTAGAGGTTTGTGTAAGGTTTCATGTCCAACTGTGCATAAATGCAAACTTACAAAAATAGTAACCCTACCAAATTTAGCCCTTATTGAAAAGAAACAACATTTTTTTTTGGGTGATGCTCCTACATCAGACACCCAGGGTAATTTGAAAAGTGACCCTGTCACTTCTCAGGAATTAGAGGGAAACCAAGATGGTTAACCTCAGACTCAAATAACCATGATGAATCTTCAACAGGCCTTCCTCTCCATTTCACCAAGTACTCTGCATATTGCATGTTTCTTGTGCTTCTTCCCACACGGCTATCCAAAATATCTTCTATCTCCTCCTTTTCTGAAGTAGGTGTTGGAATGTTCCATTGTGCCTCTATTATTTATTTATCAATTCCTCCCTCATGATATTCTATTAAATCTGAGATGTTAAACACAGGTGAAATATGAATTCCATCAGGCAACTCTACCTCATATGCATTTCCTAAATCATGCTTCTTCAAGATCTTGCATGGTCTAAACTTCTTCATATTCAACTTGTTGTATGTACCAACTGGAAACCTTTCCTTTCGCAAATGACCCATGACTTCATCTCCTACCTAGAACTCCTTATACCTCATTTTCTAATTTTCCTTAGCCTTATACTGAGAATTCATCTTATTGATATGCTTCTTCACCTCATCATGCAAATTCTTCAAGTGCTCAGAAAAATCTTCAGCCTGAACACTACTCTTCTCTCGGACTACTCCCATATACAATATAGAATGGTGATTTACTAGTGCTCATGTTGACAAAATTGTTATAAGAAAATTCCACTTGTGGTAAAATCAAATCACATCCCTTTGGTTTATCACCTACTAAGCATCATAGCAGGTTACCCAAACTCCTATTGACCACCTTTGTTTGTCCATCAATCTGTGGATGGTGAGCAGAACTAAACTTCAAGTCTGTCTTCAACTTCTTCCATAATGTTCTCCAGAAATAACCAAAAACTTTGGCATCTCTGTCTGAAACTATACTCTTTGGTAGACCATGTAGTCTCACCACCTCTCTGAAGAAAAAAAACTTTGCAATATGAACAACATCACTGGTCTTATGACACAGAATGAAATGTGTCATCTTCAAAAATCTATCCACCACCAAAAATATGGAATCATGCCCTCTCTGTGTCCTCGATAATCCAAGGACAAAATCCATACTAATGTCCTCCCATGGCCTCTCAGGTACAAGTAATGGCTAATACAATCTAGTATTCTGACTTGTTCCTTTTGCCATCTGACATACTCTGCAACTTTGTACAAACTTATTCACATCCTATTGTAACTATGGCCAGTAATAATTCTCACTAACAAGAGCAATGGTCTTATCTCGATCGAAATGCCCAGCCAATCCTCCACTATGCTTCTCCTTGATTATATTCTCTCTCATAGAACTCCTTGGAATGCACAATTGGCCTCCTCTAAACAACATTCCATCTTGGATTAAGAAATCCAACCATCTTGTCCTATCTAATGTAACAGGTTTCAAACAAGCCTTCCAAGCTTCTATAAAGTCTGGATCTTCTGGATACAAACTCTTGAGTTCATTGAACCCAACAACCTCTATATTCATCTCTATCAACAAATTTTGTCTTCTACTTAAGGCATCTGCAACTCTATTTGATCTTCCACTCATGTGCTTCAAAACAAAAGTATAACTCTGCAAAAACTCAACCCATTTTAAGTACCTTTGATTCAACTTTCCTTGACTATTGAGATACTGCAAACCCTGGTGATCAATATATAAAACAAATTCTTTTGGAAACAAATAGTGTCTCCATTTCTTCAAATCCGTAACTATAGCATAGAACTCTTGATCATAGACAAAATGTTTCTTCTTAGCATCATTTAACTTCTCACTAAAATAGGCAATAGGCTTACATTCTTGACTCAAAATAGCTCCTATGGCAGTGCCACTAGCATCACAATCTACGTGAAAGACCTTATTGAAATATGGAAGTTCCAAAATAGGTTGCTCTGTAACTTTCTTCTTCAACATATCAAATTTTTTTCTGCTCATGTAGTCCACTTAAACTCTTTTCTATCCCCTCTCATTGCTTCAGTTAGAGGTGCACAAATACTACTGAAACTCTTAATAAATTTTCTGTAAAAAATTGCTAGACCATGAAATGATCTTATTCCTCGAGGTAGGCCATTCAATGATAGCTCTCACCTTCTCTAGATCCATTTTAAGACCCTTTTTTGAGACAACAAATCTCAGATACACCAACTCCCTTGTTACAAAACTACATTTTTTTCAAATTAATCAACTTCTCCTCCCTTAGCTTTTCAAAAACTTTCTGAATATGCAGCAGGTGCTCCTCCATTGTCTTACTAAAAATCAGAATATCATCCAAATAAACAATAACAAATTTTCGTAAAAATTCTTTTAATACCTCATTCATAAGCTGCATAAATGTGCTCAAAGCATTGGTTGTAAGGGAAATCTAGGGCATCTCAGAGAAACCTCCAAGAACAGTAGTGCCTTCGATAACTTTAATTCTGATTAGATTGCCTCAAAGACACGTACAACTATGTACTAAAGAAGAAATAGACACAGTTCATTTCCCAAATTAATCCTTCTAAGAGAAGCACATGTAAATTCAACAGCAAGCAATAACAGATTCTAGAAATAGAACCAACACAGATGAAAGACAAGAAAAAAAACCAAAACACACAGATTTACATGGGGAAAACCCTTTCGGGTAAAAAACCCCACCCTCCAAAGTTTGAGCCATTGTATTATTCAGCAACAAAAGGTTACAATACAATTTCAAGATCATAGCCTTTTCAGAGATTACATCTTGTTCACTTTGGATACAACCTAGTAGCAAACTCTCCCCTTTACATTTCCTGATCAATCCATCAGACCATACAATCTTTGCACTGTTGCAATATCCTCACACAATATACAGTGCAGATCAACATGAGAGAGATCAACTATGATCCATGATCAGGAGAGATTTCAGCAACATAACCCTGCCTCTCATTTTCTCTATTTTAGCCTCATGGCCTTGGCCTTTCAGCCAGCCTCTCGGCCCTCTGTCTATCGCTCTCTAACAATACGGTTGCTCACCCGAACATATATCAATACCAACCGTTCCCAACTTAGATGTTTCTATTTCCAACATAGAATTCTCCACAGGAACAATCACAACCGTCCAACTGCAAAATGGTTTGCATTCCACCTTCTCTAATTTTCCAAGACACACCACGTAGTATAGTCTTCCAATCGGTCAAAAGTGTTCAAACAGTATTCACATGTCGGTGAGACACTAACCGTGTCTTCTCGATGCCACATGACCGATTACACATCCATCGCTATCGGCAAGAGTCACTGTTATCAGAAAGAGATCATAACGAGTTCACAAGTCATATCGATGTCAACACTCCCATTGGCCAGACTTACTCTATCAGCAAGATCGGCAAGACCTTTCATTGATATCCTCAACAGACCCATCACCCAGACAATCGCTAGTCGCTATGAGTCATAACGAGCCCTCAAGTCATACCGATATGAACATCCGTTGGCAAGACTTAGGTTGTTGCTAAGAGTCACCCCGCAGGTTCCAAGTCACCCCGAGTCCATCCTTCACCAGGAATCATACCGACAACAGACCATACCATCAGCGAGACAATCATCCATCACCAAGAGTTCTTACCGAGCCTCCATGTCACCCCGATGACATCAAGTGAATAACCATCGGCGAGACATCTCTTGTCAGGATGAGTTATACCAAATGTTCAAGTCTCTTCCCGATAACTCCAGTCGCCATGAGTCTCCCCGACAACCATTAGACACCAACCCATCAGCAAGACAACTCCCATCGCTAGGACACATTCTGATAGGAGCAAGTCATATCGATTACTGCATCGGCCAGATAGACCAAAGGTCACGCCGATATCGGCCAGACTTTCTACCATCGCTGAAACATCATTCTGACTATCCAAGTTACGCTGAAGGCTCAGGTTATGTCGATAGCCAAGACAATTAGGAGGTCACAGCAATGGATCAGTATCAACTAGCAAATCGGCCAGACATCTAAACAGTCTCATAGAAATTGCTCACAAGAGATTTCAGCCTGTGGGATTGAGGCACACAATTCCAACATTGGTTAGCCCAAAAGGCATGACTAACCACTCGTACAAGCCCTCCTTGGTTTTAAAGGCTATCTTCCATTCATCTCCTTCTCTAATATGGATCTGGTGATATCTGCTCTTCAAATCTATCTTTGTGAAGTACTCAGCTCCACTCAAACAATCCATAATGTCATACATCCTTGGCAAGGGAAATCTGTACTTGATGGTGATCTTGTTGATGGCTCTAGAATATGTATACATCCACCATTCCCCATCCTTCTTTGGTGCTAGTACTGCAGGTATTGCACATGGACTCAAACTATCTCGAATCAATCCCTTCGACAATAACTCTTGCACTTGTCTATTCAACTCTTTGCTCTTTGTTGGAGTCATACGATGAGCTGCCTTATTCGACAAACTTTCTCCAAGAATCAAGTCCGTCTGATGACTAATCTTTCTTACCGGAGGCAAATCTTCTAGTACGTTATCAGAAATAATAGCTTGAAACTCATTCAACAAATTTGAAACCTCTATAGGTACCTCAATAGTATCTTCTTTATCAACTCTAGGGATCAATGCAAAACACATATGCTCATGCTTCATACCTTCTAGGAACTTTCTTCCATCAACCAAACAAATTCTTGCATTATTGCATACCTTTTCCTCTACCTCTTTCAAGGGCTTCAACTTATGACAAACTACATCCTTTGTCAAAGAATAGGTGTTGACATGTCCATCATGTACTACTCGTCGATCAAACTGCCATGTTCTACCTAACAACGTATGACAAACATCCATAGGAATAATATCACATGATACCTCATCATGGTAATTTCCAATCTTGAACTTTACCAGACATTGTTCATTTACCAAAGCTTTATGGTCCTTCTGCAACCAAGCAATCTGGTATGGATTTGGATTCCTTCTTCTCTCCAACTACAGCTTACTAACCATCTCTCCTGAAACAAGGTTATCAGTACTACCTCCATCAATAATAACATTTCAAACTTTAGCTTCACACTTAGATCTGGTGTGAATCAAATTCTTCCTTTGAGTTGTCTCCTTCTCCTCATTCAATAAGGCTCTTCTAGTAACAAGAACCTCTCCTCTTTTTGCATCCTTAGAATGTGAAGACTCAACATCTTCGTCTACATGTGCAACTCATGCATTACCCTTAGGTCCTCTATTTATCCTTCCTTGATGTTGAGGACACTCATATTCCCTATGCCCTTCTTCTCCACATTGGAAACAAGTTCCATGAAAGCCTCCTCTCCCTGTTCCTCGCCCATATCTTCCTCTTCCTCTTTGGTCTCCATTATGAGGACAATAGGTGTTATCTCCTTTCTGGTTCTGGTTTCTACTAGATCCTTTGCCTTTCTTTTGGTCTTCATTTTGACCTCCATATGACTGTCCACTAGTCCTTCCACCGTGACCTCCACCTCCTTGCTTAATTTCAAACCTCCTATTCAACTTCTCTTCTAGCTTCAAAGCAAACTGATATGTATCTTCAATGGTAGACATTCTTACCAGACTCAACTCTTCTTGAATGCTCAGCTTCAACCCATTTATGTAACAGGCAACTTTCTCCTTGTTGGCCTCAGAATGACCTGTTCTGATCAGGACTCAGTAGAATTCTTCTATGTACTCCTTAACAGATTTTCCTACTTGTTTCAACCCTTGCATCTTCTTCAACAAATCTAACTCATAGTCCCCAGGAATGAACTGTCTTTTCAATTTTTCCACCATTCGATCCCATCTTGTTATTTTCTCGTTTCCTCTTCTATTTCTTTCCAACTGGACTTCTTTCCACCATATGCTAGCATGGCCTTTCAATTTGTCCTTTACAAATTTGACACTATATGGGTCTTCTATTTCCTCATACTGAAAATACTCTTCCATGTCAGTGATCCAATCAATCAACTCCTCTGGATTTAGGTTTCCAAAAAAATTAGAAACTTCTATCTTTGGCCTCTTTCCAATCTTGGAAATGGCCCTAATCAGTCTGACTTCTCTAGGTTCCATTACATCATGTGCTTCCTCTTCGAATGGCTCCTCGTCTTCAGACTCATCCTCACTTTCATCTCTTCTTCTGACATCAGCTCCCCTACACAGCTCCTCTTGCAATGCTTGAACTTGTCTTTGGAGGGCTCTAAAACCCTCTTCTATTACCCCAACATTTCTCCCACCACGGTTTCTTCATGGAGGCATCTTTCCTCACAGACCCACAACCACAAGTCCCAGTGCAAACTGCCTCACATTCGGTGATCTATTTACACACTCAAGAAAACCTATTCTGATACCACTTGATGATGGGTACTCCCCTTACAATCTAAAACTCACAAAAAATAATAGATAATGGAACAAAAAAAATGCAAGGAAAGAAAATATTTTCTATTATCACTAAAATGAAAATGAAATTACAACATTATATGTGCCATCACATGGGCTTTCTGATTACATAAATCTACAAATCTGCAAATCGAAGCCACCATCTACTCTGCTCTTGCCTCCTCTCTATAGTCCCCCTTTACATCCTTTATTTGGAAGGTGTAACTGCCCTAGAATCTTCTGGAAAGTGTAACCGCCCTAGAATCTTCTGGAAAGAGTAACTGCCCTAGAATCTTCTAGAAAGTGTCACTTCCTCAGGAAGATATTTTGAAATTTTATTAATTTTGGTATTACAACTTTGCAAGGTCATAACTTTTGATCCGACCATCGAATTTTCAATCATAATACCTTTTCGGAAAGGTCTCAAGAAATTTGATATGCTAAAAAGTAAGACCTAAAGGCCAGCTACTTTCATTTTCCACCAATTTTCAGGCCCATCCAAAGCCTCTAAGTACCTCAAAATTGACCCCAAAGATTTTGCTAGGATTTTTGAAAATTAAAATTTTAATATCTCTCAAATGACAAAAGGTATTGAAGTGATTTCTTTGCCATTGCCTTCAATTTACCATTTTGGATGTCTGTGTAAGATTTCGTGTCCAACTGTGCATAAATGCAAACTTACAAAAATAGTAACCCTACCAAATTTAGCCCTTATTGAAAAGAAACAACATTTTTTTTTTGGGTGATGCAAGATTTCTCTTACACCCTAGATGCTCCTACATCAGAGAGCTCGTCAATTTGTCCAAAAGACCTCTATGACCTACTCTTTTGGTTTCTAGAACTCTCACTTTTTATTTTTTCATAGAACATAAACAAACACTTCATAATTTTATTGTGTCACCTGATTTGTTTCTTTTGTGATTGAGGGTTATTTTCTCCTTGAGACCTCATCATTTTGGGAGTAGTAAATCCCCTCCTCTACACTCTCATTGTGATGTCACTTTAATATAATTAGAGTTAATATAATTTATAATATACAATATTATCAAAATAAATGTGAATTAGACACACATTTATGCCCCTTCTCCAAATGTACATTTTACCTTGGGTTGGACACACAATGTGCGCCCCTTCTCCAAATGTTTCAATGGAAACCAATGATCCTAACCTTCCAATCCTTTGTGCTCTCTAAATTTCTCTTTTCTTTTTGCTCTTTTCTCCTTGAATGTTCTCCATTAGATCTTCCCCATCTCCCTTTCCAAGTTTCGCAAAAATGCTTATATATAAGCCTTAAGGGGTGGTTTCCAAATCATCACACCCTTTCACAAAGGTTGCATTTAATATTCTTCCACCTTTCAAATGAGTTTTTATACATATTCTTTATTAATATCTATTTTAACGAAAGGATCATAATATCCTTTATTTTTCTTATCTCTCTTTTAACTCTAAATTACACATAATCAATAATTGAAGAAACCAATATTGAATATGTAATGCCCTGCCAAGCAAGCCTGAAAGATACATTACATCTAGCATTTATGGCACCAATTTTTTTTTTAAGTACTAACATACCTCGTAATAACATCATTACATGATATGAAACTAAATATGAACTACATATAACAAATCCCTCGGGTTTACAAGGCTGCATTACTTTTCACAACAACATAAAATACATCACATTAAAGGTAGTATACACCAGTAATCATAAGATAACATAAGCATGGTTAACACATTAATCAAGGGTTACAATATTACAATGCTGCTTCCCAACATGAATGGGGAAGATACAGTAAAATGGAATGTTACATTTGAAATGAAAGAGTACAAAGCTGCAATACTGGATTCAATTCTGGATCAACTCAAGAATCTCTGCAAGGTACAGTTTCGCACTTCTCGATCGACAATTGGGGACCCAATGGGGTGCATAGCACGTTCCACCCAACCACATGGACCCGAAGGCCCACCCCCCGTGCTAAGAGATGACAAGAAGGAACCTCAGCTAAACCATCATACAAAACAAGAATACAAGAATTCACAAAAAAATCCACAATAACATAAGGATATCTCTGCACAAAATATAACCAACACAAGATGTGTCCATCATAAGGAACAACCAAATAAACATCAACATACAAACACCAACAAGTGCTTCTAGAGGCCCAAGAATAACATAGAGGGAAACAAAACATACATAGTTGTTTAAGGAAGAGTGTCATCGCAATGTTGCATGGGTTACCCTGGCGAATCTTCCTAGGCCCCGGCCCCCAACTTGGGTTACCCTGGTGACCTCTTACGAAACCCGGCCCCACATGCAATCCAATGCAGCATCGATTATCTTTCATAAGGACAAGACAATGATTTTGCCATTCCAGGCCTTCTCAACTCATCCCAAGCCCATACAAGCACTTGAGTCATGAGTGAGGCATTCACTTACATCTTGTTAATGTGTGATTCTATCCAAAACCCCTAAATAAATATTATCATTTTCACTTGATTAACAAACTTCCAATGAGTTACCCTGAGACCACTTCCGGGTCTCGGCCCCCATTGAAAGCCACTCTCCCTACTCACAACTAAAGTTCTACTAACTCAATGGGGTAAGCCACTAGCACAAAATAATGAAATCGACTCAGTAAAACAACAAATGAGGTATGTACCATCCCATACAAGGAATCCATAATATCACAACATCCACGTGCAAGGCTGATACCCACCAAGTAAGTCCAAACATAAGGACCATAGTTCACAAGAGTCAACATGGGAACCAATTATGAAAACACATTCTCCCTTCCTCAGGATCCCAAAAGAGCGACTATCCAAAAACTCAAAAATGAGAGTAATCCAACACAATACGAGATTCCAAATAAGTTCCAACACAAATTAAAAAGATAAAATCCCCTCAAAACTGAGACTAACTCAAGAGGAAGTCACATCTAAACAAAACCATCAAAATTAACCAATCAACACAGAATCCCTATACTAACAAATTTATCCTAAGACAGAGACCAAACAACAAGACACCATTGAAATCAACTAGAGTTCACTAAGACATCAAATGAATCACATTTCAAAACTACTACAATCATTATTACATTACATAGCCCTCATTATCAAGACACCAAAAACACTCACAAACACATTACTCATACTCCACACGATATCAATGAACAAGTTTCAAATAACTCAAGAGAGCACACTTCAAGATAAAGCCAACAAAGTCATCCTTTACAACAAGGAGATAAATCTTGTAAGATTATCCAAAACAATATTACAACTATCACCTTCAATTACAAGGTACTATTAACATTCTATAGCTAACAACCCTAATATGATCGTATGCAGCTCAAGTATAGGAATTATCAATGAAACGAGAGTGTGGGTATTCCCGCAACTCATCAAACATTAAAAGAAGACTATGTGACTTTTCATGTTCAAACAAATTCATTAACCAAAATATGAAAACATTTGCAAATTCGAAAGAAAACATTACATTAGATCAATGAGATCTGAATGGAGGGGCATTACATCTTCTAAATAAAGAAAATTTATAACATAATAACTTATATCTAACCTGTCCATATAATTTTTTATTTTTTTTTACATCAAATTGACATATGTATACCAACCATATAAGAAGTTTAAACAAAACTTTAACGGAATGACATGCACACCAAGAAGAGGAGGTTAACATTAGTCGGTGTAATCCTAAAAAAAAGATCAAACTGATCTAAACAATCAATTGCAACTCATGAATAAATCAGGTTAGCATGCAATCTAATCACCATCCATGCATGTACAATTCTCAAACGGCGAACACATGACTCTAGGAAGTTTAAGATAGGTATGACTACGAAAGAGTTCAGTATCACTTCTGGTCAGTGCCAAAACTACATTGAGAAACCGTCTAAACAAAACACAGAGAAGGATATTAAGGTTTGACAGACAGAGGCAGTGAAGGTTTAACATCCAGATTTATATCCAACATAAGCAAATGTTATAAACATCAATCATCAGAAGAGAATACTAACAGACCGCGCCCCAACAAAATGAGAAGAGAAGTTTCCAAAATAAAGATACAACTTGGCAGAGAAAAAAGTTATATACATTTAAACTTAAACTTTTACTCGTAAACTGGGTAATTCTGCTCAAAACAACCTATGTACAGATCCTTTAACCCAGCTGACCCATATATAACCAGATCTGACTTCAACTAGCTCGTACAATACCAAAAAATGGCTTCAGGAGAGCAAAAGAAATCTACGAGTCAAAGAAAAGACCAGACCTAGACTATGGTTTGGATTAGGTTCAGATCTATACAAAAAGTAACCAGAGATCAAAAATAATCATGAGTGCCAACTATCCCACACAACCAAGACTGACGTTCGCATAGGATTTATCTAGATACCCAACAAAACGTAGTCTACAGGTGGCTGGAAAATAACGTGGTCTTCAGGAATAGCTGAAAGATTACATTCTAAAAGAACTTACTTTTAAATCTACTGGGACGACAGAAGAAAAGTACCTGTGGAAAGTTTATTATTTGTTCTGTAGTGAACTCTACAGCTTCTCTATAGTTTGTGATGTGTGTTTCCAGACAACAAATGCTCTCCAGCAAATTATGTCCCTGCAGACCTTTCAACCTCTCCCTCTCCCGTTTTCCTTACTGTTGCCCTCTCCTTCTGTAATATCCTTGGTCCAGCCTGAGCGAGAGCAGATCTCTCCGAGGCCAAGCTTCCACCTGTCAACCTCTTCTTCTGGGTATCGTTCTGGATGGCTATAATGCTTTTTCAAATGATATCTTATACGGACTGGACTTTTTTGAAGGATATCTAACATCAGATGGCTCTACACCATAAAATAGAGGAATGATTAAGCCCGGGGTTTCCAACATTGCAGCGGTCTCCCTGAGACACCAAGCCGAGTCTGCAAAGTGTCGGGAAAAGAAAATTGGAATGCTTATGGCACTCGTCTTGATTGTTGTTTCCAACGACGGCCAAATTTTTTTCTCCCCTTTTCGAATTCTTGGTGTCTAAAAAGACACGCATTCTGGCTTTGGACAGATCTTTATAGAGATGATCAACCAGAGTCTCTCTCACATCTTTTCCTCTAAAACTCAGAAACACATCATGGCTGAAAATATCAGGCCGTAGGGAGGCAAATGAAGCAGTGGAAGGCGTGGATTCATCTCGCTTGCTGGCGAGAAAATCATCCCTCATGATGCTAAAATATCGTGCCTTCCCATCATAGTCCCGCTCCCGGGCGAGAAAATCTACTTTTATGGCGAGATATTCATCCTCATAGCTGTTGCTAAAAGATCGCTCCTCAGTGAGCCATTCTTGTTCCAGCTCCCTCTATTGGTACCGACATGCAAGGAAATCAGTTGTAACCTAATGTAGGTATGTTAATTAAGTGATATCCTAACGTAGGTATGTTAATTAAGTGGTAACCTAACGTAGGTATGTTAATTAAGTGATAACCTAACGTAGGTATGTTAATTAAGTGGTAACCTAACATAGGTATGTTAATTAAGTGATAACCTAACTAATATTTTAGGGGATTGGGTAGTTTTAAACACTAAATCAGATAATGGTATGCCTCGCCTACTTCTTAACGCTCGTTTAGGTTGAGAAAAGGCTGAGAAGGCCTGGAATGGCAAGTCGCCATCTTGTCCTCTTGAAAGATGTAACGACGTCGCATTAGTCTGCATAGGGGCCGGGAATCGGTAGAGACTGCCAGGGTAACTCTTGGTGAGGGCCGGTAGTCTAGGAAGATTCATCAGGGTAACCTATCCCGACAATGCGATGACACTCTCTTAGTCTATATCATGATGGTGTTCTTTTGTTGAGATTTCATTTTAATCTGACTTGTTATTGTGATTTCATGCGTTTTGATTTGTAAACATTATGTCGTATAGTGAATTGTAAACCCCGTAAATGTGATGTTCTGTTTGCTTTGTTTGTGGACCTGTCAGTATCTCCTAGCACGGAGGGAGTGGACCTTTGGGTTCCACGTGGTCAGGAGGAAACCATGCTACACCTTTATTTGATTTTTCTTACAGATGATCCTAAGCTCGCAGCAGATTCCAGTTACTACTTTGTTCGTGACTGAGATGCAGAGCCTGTTCATGGATTATGTACCAGATACCTGATGAACACTTTATGTTTTGTAAACTTACCTCTTGTGTAAGAGTGTACAGATTGTACCACTTTTGTTATATGGAGATTCTTTGAAATCTCACTTTATGTAAATGGACATTTGGAATATATAGTTGTATATAATTTTATAAACAGGATCTTACATGAAATCAAATTTGTACTTTGTAATGATCAATGTGTTTAGTTTACTTGTTAAGTTTATGTAACGTCTTGGAAACTTTATAACATGTGTAAACAATTATAAAAAATAAAAAAAAAAAAATTATTCAATTAACTTTGTTATAACGTAACTAAGTCGGGGCGTTACAGAATATATCCATTCTTCATAATGTTTCTATACAACCTTTTCTTCTATAGATCTCTCTCATTTTTATTTTTATTTTAAATTAACAAGTAATTTCAAGAGAATCATTTTTCTAGTCAAAATTATGATAAGTCAATACATATCAATAATTTACAATAAAATAACTAATGCTATTCTACATGTTAATCACATATATTTCAACTTTATCATTTTTTCTCTCATGTAACCCATTATCTTTAATATAGATGCTTTAATCACTTATGTGAATCTTCAACAGTAAATTTACAAAACTATTATCATGTGTTGACATATCATTTACCTAATGAATGCCATGCATATTATGTACTATGTAGTCACTCATCATTGAACTATATAATCTATATACTCAAAAAATATTCTAAGATGATAATCATGAATTACAAACTACATGAGTATCCTCTTTTCATATACAATAGTTTATAAGCCACATGTACAAAGTTATTGGGTTGATCAAGTCCAATAACGAAGTACAATAGAATAAAACATGGTAATATTTCTAGGCATCTTAATATGAATAGAACAATAGTAAATTATTAACATGCATAGGGAAAAAAACATTAGAATTAATCTTTCACTTAATATAACTAGAATGCACCACTTAGAATAAAAATGATATTAACTAGAATGCACCAGGTATCTATAACTAACTCATCCCTTATTATTATGTAATCTTGTTGACACATCAAGGCCCATGTTCCATGAGATTAGACACATTCAAAAATTTATTTTATATCTTTCTTCATGTAAGGAGGTTCACCACAAGAAAGCTTTACAGTAGTGATTCCAAGAGACTATATAGAATTCTTTTGTTGGGCTTCCCATTTTCATTCACAAATGTAGTCATGTATTTGTCAATTTGACTATGACACCATTATCTAGCAACATGTGATTAGGCTTGATATCTCTATAAATGAATTCTAACTTGTGAAGACAAGTCAAGGTCCTCACTACGTCTTTTGATATTGTTGCAACTATAGAATCTTCAAATGTATATCATCAAATAAAAAATTCAATATACTTGGTCAATTTAACCCACATGTATGGCATAACTATACATAACCATTTAAAAATTGGAGGTGGTTTCTCCCCTTTTAAAGATTGGCATGTCCCCATGTCTAAGGCTAAGAGAACCAAACAAGTTCTATTTCATATAAAATATTTTTTTATTTTAACTAATGCAAGATGATATTTATAAATTTTATGATGTGAAAATTATTTTAGGACCTGTGGGTTATGGGCCCACATTATTCTTAAAATAGATATATGTAAGAAATCAATTTTAAATAGATATATCAAGCATGGTAAAACTATCTTCTCAAAATTCATTAGCTATGATATACCCTCAATATTCTATTATAACTTCATGTGATAACATCTATCCCTTCAAAGAGAGAGATCATAACACCTATAATTCAAATAAACCTTCGTTATAGAGTCTTGTTTCCAAACAAAAATTAACAGTGTTGAAACTATAATCTGAATGTAGCATTCTTTAAATATCACCCTTATGTTCAAATTTATTTATTTTTATTTAGGTTGTGTCCTAAAGATAGGAAATTCTCTTTTAAAATATTTGTTCATTATTTAATTTCATTATTTCCAGGTGACTGTTTTGATCATTAATTAATTGATGAATAGTTAATAAATTAGGTGATTATCCTATTTATAACACATTTACCTATTCATAATCTAAAATACCACATTTATTTGGGGTACTCTAATAAATATATCATGGACTTGGTTAGTATTTCCATATTTGCATTTGCATGAGACCACATTAGCTTGAGGTGATATGTCAAATAGCTCACATGCCTTATCTATGTTCTTGTTGGCCTACTATTGAACTTGGCCAAATTTTAACTTTCCTGATACATTCTGAGTAGTTCAACCTACCAAATTATAAAAACAATTAGTTCTTGAAACCCATGGTTTTTGCTATAAAATCCTTTTACATAGATGACCTTAGCTACACTTTATCCAAAATGGTCAATTTTTCGTGTACATACTCCTTTTCATTTGGGAGATTTTAAAGTTTCAATTCATTAATGTGGTAGTTTACGAAAGTGCTTAAAATATGGTTTTTGGATATTCGAGGTAGATGCAAATAATGAGTTTTTCTCTTGAGGTGTTGTGTGCTATTTGGTTAAATTTTCACACAAAATGAAGCTTCCGATTGAGAGATATAAACTTTTCCACTCAAAGTTGGTTACAAAGTTTCAGAATTTAATTTTGATATTTGGACTTCCAAAATTCTTCAAAAATCAATTCAGGTTTCAAAAAGATAAATTATTTTTAAAATTTTATGAAATTGAAATGATTCCCAACAAGGTTGTGACAACCTTGTCGAAGCCTAACTAGGGTGTGACAACCTTGTCAAAACCCAACAAGGTTGTCACAACCTCTTAAAATCCTAAAATTAATTTTTAAAAGAAAAAATAAGGAACAAATCTAAAGTTTCATGTGATTTTAAACCCTTAGCGGCACCCGATGCGATTGTGGAAACCACCAAAGAAAGCCAAAATATCATTGAAGTAAACAAGTGACGCAGTGCATCGTGTTCCTACCGCATAAGATAGAGCTTTAGGGTGGCAAGGGAAAGGTTAATATGTTTGAAGATTTGTAAATGGAATTGTTAGAATTTTGTATCAAATGTATAAAACAAGAAGCAATGGAATTGAGAAGTATATGATTTGCGAAGAAAAATGGAGAGGGTAGAGTTTGGTATTGATTACCAGAATTTGTTGGAACAGTTGTATATTAAAATTCATATATTTTGTGTGCTTGTTAAATAGTAAAAATATTTTTTTGTATAAAACTATTTTGTAAACATATTTATTTGTTAACATAAAAAGTGTATTGAGTAGATATGTAAGACATAGAAAATCAAAATATTAGTGATAAGTATAAAATTTAAAAGCATTTTAGAAAATGGCAATATTAGAAATATAAAAGTATTTCAAATTATTTTATATGGAAGACATTTAAAATAATTATATTAGAAATATATTTAAAATTTAGAAGTATTTTAAATATCAGCAATAAGTTAAAATTTGGAAAGTATTTAATCTTTTTTAATACCAATTTATTATGTTCAATTAATAGTAATTTTTTTGAATATATTAACCATATCTTTTTTTATATATGTAAAATAAATTCATTTAGTTAAATAAACTAATTATAAATAATTGTATTTATCGTGAATTTAGAAAAGAACATATGTCATTGGAAAATAGTCCATAAAAAGTAAAGTTCATATGAATAAGAGCTTTGTAGCTAAACTGGAGGTTTAAATATTAATTAATTGTTTTGCAAATATTAATCCACTTTCATCATTGAAAAGTCCCGCCAAAAACAATATGTTGAGGCTAGTGGTATGGAGTAATCCCAATACCTCGTAATGTGTAAATGGTGAACAGGTGTAAATGAGAATGCTTGTGTATGGCTCGTTGTGTTGCATAGCTTCCGGACATCGACTGGGCGCATAGATAGTGAAAATGGCAAGTGTGTTACATGTAAACGTGTGAGAATATAGACTGGAAAAAAAAATTTCCTTTGATTAATGCATATGAATATGGTATGCAAATCTTGTGAGGAACGGTGAGGCAGATAGAAGTGTTTTAATGTTTAGAAGGCAAAGGACATTTGCAGAAGAAGTGAATTTTGTATAATGCCATGGAGGTGAGTTGTTATTGCTTTGTAAAGTATCATAGATTGAAATCCTACCAAAGTCTCACAGGCAACATATGGAAAACTAAATGGTCTTGACTATGGTTGTTTCTTCAAATTATCCTTGTAACATGAACCATTTTTTGGAATTGGAGTGGAGAGAAAGACCTGAACAAGTGCAAATATACTTGATTCTTGAAGAGGAGCTTGTGAGGTCAGAGTTACGGATGTTTTTCTTCTTTTGTTTGCAATGAAGTTTGATTCTTTGAATTTATGTGAAAATTATGTTAATTGTTTGAATATGTGTAATTTATGGCCATAAGCAAGCTGCAGTGATGTCGTAGTGAGAGATGTGCACAATTTTAATCATGTGATATGCAATTCATATTGAATGTTTTTGCCTAGTACAGTGATCAGACTGTACATTAGCTATTCCGTGAAGTGGCTATAATTATGAATTTGTTTGAAGCAAATGTAAGTAAGCAATACTTGTGGTTGACATCTAGAAGGTGTGTAGCATAGAAAAGCATAGACAAGTATTCCAGTTTACACTTGTTTACCATTGACACATTACGAGGTATTGGGATTGCTCCATACCAATAGCCTAAGCATATTATGTTTGTCAAGGCACTTATCGATGTTGTTTTCCTTCCTTAATGTGTCACTTTAATGATTTGATACTGATTTTTTTTGTGGGACTTTTCAATGATGTAAGTGTGTTAATAGTTGAAAAATATGTCCATAAATCCCGAGTATATAATGTTCCCATATTTTTGTAATTTACTGAAACTAAAATGAATAGTAGACCTACTGCAAAACAATCAAACATAATTGGCCAAGCAAGTATTAGCAATGAAAATGATAAAATTAATAATTGAATGCAAATTGTGTAAGCTTTACTACCATCATGCACTTCATGTGCATGGAATTTTTCTCAAAGGAAAGTTATTGTCGCAACCAGAGGAGGTCACTACTATAATTGTATGATGTGCATTGGATATGTGCATTCTTGTTAAAGTAAATTAGCAGAATAGGACATTGTATATTTTGGAAAATATTGAATTGTTGAATGAAAATTGCACAACCTTTAACAGAGTGTTGGTTGACACATAAACAGTGAACCATTCAATTTTTCGTGTAACAGCAAGCAATAGTTGTAGATATCAAGTATTAGAAACAAAAAATATACAATGTTGAAGAATGAAAATATAAAATGAACCATTAATTTTTCTTCTATGTTTTGTTATATAAAGTGAATGTTGGTGCTTATGAAAAATACGTGCTTGAATTTAGAACTATAGGAATGTAGAACAATATTATAAAATTTTGAATTTGATTGGCTAAGCAAGTATCTGAAATTGAAATGCAATAATTGCAATAGTAAATATAGCATACGTAGAAGATGTAATACTAGATTTTAAGCTATTTCAAGGGAGAAATGAGAAAATTAAGCATTGTCTAACATATAAAGGAAAAACATATTGACTGTAAAATGAGAGCCACAAGAAGTTTTAATCCATAAAACATAAAATGTAGTCATATAGGCCAATGTGAAATTGATTCTCGAAGTTTCTTGTAATCTCAGGGTCTTTCAAATTTTGATTTACTTTTTTCCTACTAAGCTCCTTATATACTTGGTTTTTTTGAAATTAGAACGCGAGTGCGTTATTAATAAATAGAGAGATGGCCATGGGAGAGAGGGTGGGAGAGTTGTAAAGCCCGGGAGAG